>SRLM01000119.1:3175783-3444229 GCA_015708895.1 Populus ilicifolia | reverse complement strand
GTCCTGCGACGTGGACAGCGTTGTTGCTTGCCATGTCATATTTGATTCTGTCTTTCACTTTTTTGTCTTCATACTTGTTTTTCTCCACTCTCCACGTGACAATTGTCTTTTATTTTTTGGGGCTTGCAAAGAGGGCATGTCAAGGATATTTAGAGAATGTACTGACAATCGTGTATGAGAAAGTCTAATAAGATCCTTTTTTATTATATAGTTCTTAATTCCGTAAACTTTTCAATATCCCTGATAATTTTCCTCTTTATCAAATATTTTATTCAAGTCTTGCTTGTCTACCATCATGCAAGCAGATTGTAGGGGATTTTGTGTGTAAGGTGTAACGATAGATATTTTTTAAAATATTTTTTGTTTATAAATATATTAAAATAATATTTTTTTAATTTTTAAAAATTATTTTTAACATCAGTATATCAAAATAATATAAAAAAATTTTAAAAATTATTTTTTTCAAAAACAAACATTTCCAATCATGAACTAATTATCCTACATGAAGGTTATCTTTTTTTTTTTCTGGTCTCTAGAAAAAAATAAAACATGAGAAAAAAAAAACAACAAAAAAACCTTTTTTAGAATCTATAATTTATAGCTTCTGGATTATAATCGAAAGCCACAACCACAACTTTTCTAAACGGATCCATGGAGTCTTTAATCCACTTATATAATTACATGTGTGATCACATTGCAACAATTTCTCATGAACAGGAGTTTACCTAGAGGGATTGATTTCAATTTGAAAAACTAAATGAAGAAAATGGATTTTGTTTGACCAAGCTTGAAATGCAATGACGATTTTGGTCCTACTTTTGTGAGATGCCAGTCTTATTTAACGTGTCCTGCTGATCTTGTTTAATAGAAGGTTTGATTTGACGGTGGGGTCGAGAGCGATGCTGCGGCTCATTTGCGGCCGTCGTTTGATCTTTAGAGTGGTCTGTTGTCGATCGTCAAAAGTCAGATAGTCTAGCAGTGGTGGTATTTCCTAGGGTTGTTTATATCCGTGGAGAAAAGGCTGAGGGCTGATTGGTGGCCACGTCACTTTTGATGGGCCCAAGTATCTGGTCGCTGACAAGTAGACCGTTGTCATCTTGTGGTTTTGCACTCTAGGATATACGGTAAAGGCCCATAAACTCATGGACCTAAAATTACGTCGATCCACGGCCCTATTATTTTTCGATATCAGGAAATAGATTTCATTAATTTTTATTTAAAAAACTGTGAAAAAAAAAGAACCTAAGCATAAATCCCAAAGAAATATATCCAATTAAATGGTATTTATGTTTGTGTTTGCAATTTGAATAGAAAGTTAAGAAACTTGTATAAATTTTGTGTAAGAGAATTGATTTGGTCTACTGGGGGTTCAAAAATAATGAGTAAAAATATAATGCAATTTAAAATAAGATTTTTTTTATATAAAAATCAAATCAGAAGCATAATAGATGGATTACATAAACCCAGCAATTGTTATCAATCCAAGTTGATAACAAGAATTATCAAGTCAGAAACATGAATCTTTATCATTCTCTTGTTTTTTTTTTCCCTGCCTTATCTACGGCGGTTACCAAGAAACCTATTTGCTTTTCCTACGAAAGGACAAGAAGAGCTTACGAATCCATTCACCAAATGCAGGTAAGTCTTCAAATCATGACATGTCGCTATGTTAATGCTGTTGAGATACGGAGAATCCTTGCTACTAAGTCTTAGCTCCCTCCCAACTTCTGCATAGACCCACTGTGTATCCTCCATCCTTTTGTGGATCCAACTTGGAAAGCTTGCCATACTGAAGTCTCCTTTATCTGCCACATCATTCTGATCTCCATCGATAACAAATCCAGGTAATTTTGTTATCACATCATCCGAATTTACTATGCGTAGGACTTTCGTTCCTTGTTTATCCAGGAGCTGTCTGAAACTCCGGTTACCGACACGTGGACCCCCGAAAGAAATGACAGTCACAAGTACTGGCACGCGGTTGAATGTAGTCTTGATGTCATAAGCTGCAAGAGTAGCAAGAGCAGCCCCGAGACTATGGCCTGCAATGGTTAAGCTAAGAGGTTCATCTCCATAAGTTTGGAGTAGCCTTTTGGTCTCTTCACGCACCATTTCTTGTAAGCTAGGGCGAATTGGAGTTCCTGAAGTGTAAAGGCTCAAGAACCCACGTTCTACCATGGGCCCGATTTCGTCAGAGCCATTTTTATCACATTCTGTATTTGGGAGTTGGGTCAGGGTTGCTCTAAGATTCTCCAGCCATTCAAGGCAAGTGGCAGTACCTCTAAAGGCAATCACCACGTCTCTGCGCCCTAGCCTCGCAATTTCTGCCTTATTTTGAGACACGGCTGCGTATCCAATCCAACTGGACTGGGTAAACATCCAACTGGGTGCTTTTTCCATCCAACGTGGAAGCTGGATTCCTGATGTTGCACGTAGATGTTTGGTTACCTGGTAACCAGTATCTCGTAAACCGGAACGTTCAAACAATGTGCGCTTTGGGAACCGGCAGTTTGCATAGGTGGGTGATGAAGGATTAAAGTCGAAGGATTTATAAGCAGCATCGACAAAGTCTCCGTAACGAAGTATTTCTCCGCGTAAATTATCATCAAGAGGGTCAAGCAAACCTTCCCAGTTTCGAATACCTTGATATTCCATCCATTTCCGTCTTAGTTTAACCGGCCGGCCGGACGAAGTGGAATCATTCCGGACCGGGTTGCGCAAGCCTTGCCATTTTCTTAAGGATTGGTTTTGTATAAACTTTTTGTTGAGTCCTGTGGGTTGAGTGAGAATATTCCAGCCCTCTAATGTCATGTCTCTAGTGGGTGGGATTATGCATGGCTTTGCGAATCCAGCAGTCTTCATTTTGTTTTTTCGTATATGGAGGAGGGGAGCTTGATGGGAACTTTATTGTTTTTAGATGTGAAAAGGGTAAAGAAGAAAAGAGAGAAAGGCAAGGGATGGAACTGGAGGAATTAAGTTCTCGGTGTCGGCGATTGGTGGCTTCAAGGGGTTTCGTAGGGTCCTTTTTATAGGGAGACAGAAAAACAACAGGAATTTATCGAAGAGAAATTAAAGCAAGACGTAGAAGAAAGAGAAGATATGGAGAGAGGGGGCACGAATCAAATCGAGAGAGAAAATGTGATTATACTTCCATGATCGGAGAGAGTGTACTTTTGCTTTCAACCTTTCAACTTTATTTCTTTGGTAGAATGGGAGGGGAGAAAACTCAATTTAATTACAATGAATCTTACAAGCGACAGATTGCAATTACCATTTACATCAACTGTATATTTGGTAACTAGAATTAGATTGTTGTGTCTCATTCTCAATGGATATGAATCCTCCAAGTGACAGCTTGTAATTACTAATTACCACTTATATCAATTGAATATGTGGTAATTAAGTAGGATAGTATTAGATTCTCCTGTCTCATCCTCGTTAGATGATAAATCCTCACATGCTTATCCCTAATAGATGGTAAATGCGAATTTGTATTCCTTTTTTATTCATTTTTTCTTATATCCTTTTCATTTAAATTGTTAATTAAATCCAAAATAAATATAACATTCATGATGATTTTCATGAGTAATAAAAATAACAACAATTAACTATACTTATAGTGAAGTATTAAAGAAAGAAGAGAATCAGCAAGGATATAAAAAAGGTTGAGTGATTAAAAGATAGATAGTTGGAAGTTTAGATATGTTATTGTACATTTCTAAAAAGAAACAAATTTATAAAAAAAGAAAAATTATAATCTATAATCTATAAAAAAAATATCTCTACTTATTTCTTTATTTTTACTTTTATTTTTAAATAAATTCAAGAAATAATTCAGCCAGCTTCCATATTTTATAACTAATTTCATTATTTACTGAACATTCTATAAATCTAATAAATATATAAAATACTATGAAAATAACATACATACGTAACAAGATTCAAACCCAAATATAAAGAAAGCAAACAAGCTCCTATCATGGGCAGGCACCTATTATTATTTTTTTTTTTTAGATTAACGTGGGTGTCCGGGCCAGTTTTCACGCACCACGACTAATCCCACGGGCCCTGAAGTTAACGACCATGTAAGCCTCTAGTGGCCATCATATGAGCAACCAAGGATTCGAACCTAAGACCACAAAGAAAGCAAACCCCTTGATTCCAAGTACTTACCACTCGGCCACCACCTCATGGTTACCTGTTATTATTCTTATTCGTTAAAGACGATACAATTTCTCATGTGCGGTTGGTAGGTGCAAGCGTCGTAACTGGAAAAAAAATGCATCAATGGGACGAGGGAATGGTGAGAGAGATGATTACGAGATGTGGGGTCAAATCAAATCCAATGGTCCCCCTTCAGCCAAGCTTAAAGTTTTGACCAGCAGAAATAGCACTGTCACTGCTAAAGTCCGAAGCAGCGGCAAATTCCATTTTCCGACAGCATACATAACATGGTGCGTCAATGTTTGTTTCGTCCCTCTTTTTTTAGTTTTGTGTTGTTTTGATCCCCCTTCTATTTCTTATCTTCTTTTCATCCTTTATTTTGTACTACCGATCTGATGATTTTTTTCCAGTCATTTTCTTTTGAAATTTACGAAAAAAACCATAATTTACTCCAAAATAACTGTAAAATCATATATCATCTTGCTTTATCTATCTCATCCACTTTTTATGATTATTTGATTTAATTTATAGTCAAATCTGAGTTTCATTTAAAAGACTAGAACCTTAAAGTGGATGGTTCATTCTAAACTTTTTATACTTCTATTTTATTTTATTTTTTATTATATATGTTATATTTCTCTAAAAGTGATTTTCCTAAAATTGGCTGAAAGGCTATAAAACTAAAAAGAAAGAAGAGTTAAGGGATGAAAATGTGACAAAATTTATTAAGTGGACGAAAGCAACACATGAATGGAAATAGAAGGATCAAAATCACCATGAACCCATGGTATTTGAACATGCCCCCGTTTGATGGGGCTCGGCTTTAGCCTTTAGCCGTTTTGAAAGAAAGCGATGCATGCCTGATGCTCTAACGTAGGAGGGAGATAATGACGTGTTTGGCGTTAGGATAATGCATGAAGACTTTCCCGTGTGGTCACGACAGTTGTTTGGTGCAAACAAGGTAGCACCACAGTTCTCATCTTTAAAAACTGTTTTGTTAGTTTACGTGAATTAAAAAAAAAAACGAAAGATTATTGGAGGAGGCTAGTACAGTAGATGATATAAAATTAATTAGGCGAGCTCTAAATATTCTTTAACTCATGTTCTTGAATGAAAGTTTTTTAAGTTAAAATTTATATATGTTTAAATTACCTTAGATTATTAATTAAGCTTAATTATAAAAGAAAATATATATATTAGACTTGAATTAGTGAATATTTATTTAATTAATAAAAATTAATATAATGTAAAAGAACTATTTAAACATCAAAATATAGGTGATGTTCCAAGATATAACTTGTATTGTTTTTTAACAAAGCACAGTGAATATATATAAATATATGAGTTTTAAAATAACTTTTTTTTTTCATGGTGATTTTTTAAGTTTTTTAAAGCAATAGATTTTATTTATTTATTAGAGCATATAATTTTTTATTTTATTTGATTATATATTTGCATATAAACTTTGTGAATTGTATTTAAATTTTTTTAATTATAAACATACATTAGAGAAATTTACATATAATTTTTTCTATAAAAATAAAAATACATAACATGTAATATAATGCGAGCCTTATAACTTAGTTATACATGCTAAACCAGCCACAAACAAAATTATTTATCTGAATTTTTTATTTTTTTTCTAGTAATGGTTGATGTTAAATTTTTATTTTTATTTTACTCAATTATTCATTGAACAAAAACTGTAAACATATCAAATTAATTCAAGTAGTGTTTATTTTATATACACACGCTAATGAATATAAATATTCTAACACTGGTGTATATATCTCCTATGCAAAAAGGCCCACCTCGTCTTCCTTCTCCACATCGTCAGGACAAACAATAATTGAATCATTTCCACAAGTAGCTAGGGAGGCACATAGAGCCTTTCTTTTTTCAGGGGCATGTCAGTGATACGCACGCCAGAAATGACAAATATAACTATCCATGGTTGCGTGTCATGTGGCCACTGGCACAAGGGAAAACTCTATTATTTAATTAATGCCCAATATATTTATATTTATAATAATACAAATAATCATCATCAGAATGATTGAGAAGCCTCGGGAATTCTCCTGCGGGTGTCTTGTCCAGGAGATGGCAAGCGCGTGCTTCTTCCGTTCCGTTCAAAATTTCTTTCTCGTATTAGTCAACAGTTTTTGTTTTGGAAGGATTCTTACAGAAACATCAGTAACAGTTCATTTTGTTACAGTGTTGTCTGATAATTTACGTTTAAAGCCCAGTTGGGTTTTTTTACATGGTATTACAAACTTAGGTGATTAAGCTATCACTAATTTTAATCATACCATTCTCATTAATAATGATAAATTTATACAAGTTATAATTAAAAAATTTATATTAAAAAGAGCATGATAATAATTTAATTTAAAATTATTTTTAAAGTTTTAATCTTAAAATATGATTTATATTATTTTCTAATGTATATTTTTTATTTTTATCAAATAGAATAAAAATGGTAAAATTTAAATTCTGATATTATATTAAATAATTAATTTAATTTAATAATTTAAAATATTAAATAAAATTTTAATATATAATTTATATTATTTTATGATATTCTTTTACATCTAGAATGGCAAGCACTTATTAATGGGTATTGATTTCACAATGCATGTTATATGAGTTTATTCCAATGCGTACATGTCGTCCCGTACCTTTTTCCTTAGGAAATATTAGTCAGTTTGTACGCGAGCTTTGTACTACAGGGATTAAGACTTTTTTAAACATGAAAAAAATATCTAGGTTTAAGAGAATTTTTTACTATTGTTATTAAATTTGAAAATACAGATGTTTTGAGTTTTTTTAATTAAGTTAAATTTTTTTCATAACATTTCTCTTGTTTATCTTAATGAATACAAGATTTTTAACTGGAATAATTGTTTTTGTTAGAATTATAAATATATTTTATGATCGTTACAGCAAAGTAACAAAAAAAATCAAAGTAATATGTTCATGTTTCATGTATGATTGAAAAATAATAAAATAATAAATGTGATTAAATCATGTTCAAAATCTATTTTAAATAGTTAAAAAATGATTTAAATAGAATTTTCATTAACAATTCATTATTAGTTTTCATGTCATATCTATAATGATTGGAAACATATTTAAAATTCAAAAAAAAAACTTATAATAGTATTTAATATCAATGTCAAAACTAAAGAGTACAGAAATATGATAATTGTTATTGGAGAGCCAAAATAAATAAATAAAAAAGGGTCAAACCTAACATTTCACCCACAATAGCAAGTGAGGCTCGCGTGTTTTACCCTGCTTTATAAACCCGAACAACATGTCATGTACTTTAAAAAAAATAGTGAAAAATAACATGTTATTTATCATAATTTTAAAAATTATTTGTTGTTATTAGTACTAAAACCTATGATCTTGATACCCACATGGTGCGTGTACTTGCCCATACCCCCAACACACACATGTTACATTGTTTTATAGTTCATATAAACAATAAAGAACCATTAAAAATCTCAATTTTTTATAATGTTAGTATAATATTAGGTCCAGTGCTCATACTTTACTACAAATCAAATCAAAATCTAATTATTGCATAAAAAAAATATATGAGACTCGTTGATAGCCTCACGATGTATGTACTTGCCCCCCCAACACACACAAACACTACATTACTTTGTTGTTCATATAAACAATAAAAAACCATTAAAAATCCCATTTTTTTTAGATTGTTAATATAATACCAGGTTTGGTGTCCGGACTTTACTACAGGTCAAATTAAAATCCAATTATTGCATAGAAAAAATATGAGAGTCGTTGATAGCCTCGCGACATGTGTACTTGCCCACCTCTACCCCCCAGCACGCACACATTACATTGCTTTATTGTTCAACAATAAAGAACCATTAAAAATCCTAATTTTTTTCTAGTATTAGTATAATATCAAGTTTAGTGCCCGTGCTTCACTGCAGGTCAAATCAAAATTTAATTATTACTTAAAAAGAAATGTATGAGAGTTATTTTTTTTGCACGTGATAAAGTATTTAAAACGAGGATAAAAAACTCAACTAGTATATTATATTAAATTAATTGAGCACCATATGCATTAATAAATACAAAGAGAAGTTGTCGTGGCTTGTTCAACATAGAGAGTCAAGAGCTTTGAAATCTTGAATTTATAATGTAGACATGCAAATGACTTGGTGGAAACTCTATAAAACCCTGACAAAAAACTTTACCATGATAAAATAAATAATAAGAAATAAAATAAAAATGATGGTAAATTGTAAATCCCGATCAAATTTTATGATAATAAAATTATTGATAATTCAGAACCAAAAATCGGATGGGCTGGTTAAAATATATATATAAAAAAGGCATTACCTCAAAATTTGCAATGTATCACAAAAAAATAATGTAGCAATTAGGGTTATTATAAAAGGGAACTAGTTGCCTTATTCAAATGGCAATTTGGTTAAAAAAATACACACCATTGTCTTTTGAACCTCTACTTACCCCGAGCTTAAATATAAAATAAAGAATTGTTAAAGGATTAAATTGTAAAAAAATAAATAATCTAAGAAGTAAAACGAAAAGATGGCAATGCTTTGTACTAACATAGGTTAACATATAAAATTTATAATCTGGGTAATGGACAAGATCATAATAAGTTAACCTGGTTAGACAATCTTTCTTTTCTTTTCCTTCTCTCATTTTTTTTCTTCAGCTGTGATTAAATCTTAATTAATCTCAAGTTGGAATATAGAACTAAATTAAAAAAATTGTAAAGGAATTAGAGATGAAATTTAATAAATAAATAAACAATAAATAATAAAATTAAAACATATAAACATAAAAAACAATTAAATTTAAACAAGTCTTTTAAACCTAGATTAAACTCATAATCATGCATAACAGGCTAGTCAGGTGGTCTGCCTTACTTCTATAGGCTTTCCAACTATATGTGTTTGTTTATAGTAATTTTAAAATAAGAGTAGAGCTTTTGTAATAATTTATATGTATAATTTTTTTAAGAAATTCTTTATGGATATTTAATAAGAATAAAATATTTTTTTGTTATTCTAATTTTTTTTTATTTTTTCAAATTATTTCTTTTTGTAAAGTCATGATTTTTTAAAAAACTTTTTTTTTTCAGATCATGGTAAATTTTTATTTTAAAAAACATACTTTTAATAAAAAAGACATGTTTTTATCCAAATGCATGAATAATTAAGGAAATGGAATTTTTATTATATAGATACTTTTTTTTCTTCTTAACTCAGATCATTATAAATTTTTAGACTATTTCTTTAATTATATTTATTTTTTATTCATGACAACATATGTTAATTAAAAAGATATATTTAAAAAAATATAAATAAAAAAGGAAATCTCATCTAAAAATAAACACTTTCCTTATTGGATTTAAATTGTTGCCTTTTCTGAATATCTATTTTAATTACTAAATAATTAAATAAAATTTGATCTCAAAATCTATCTCATGGGATTGTATAGTTTTTTTCTCATCTAAATAATAAACAAATAAAAGAAAATCATAACAAACAAGTAAAGTTTTGGATTCATGGTCCTTTAAGTTTTAAAATTGGTTATATTTGCCCTTTTTAATTCAATTTTGGTCACATGAGATCCTATACTTTCGATTATTTAATTACAAAATAACATTTTTAGAGTCTTGAAAGTGAATATGTTCAAGAATGCACTAGTGTAAATGTAAATATCTTTTATAAGAAATGATTAAGAAGATATTTATTTTCAAGGTAATAAAATAAAGGTATTTAACTAAAAAACAACGTAAAATATTAATAAATTACAAGGGACTAAATTGTAATATGTCATTGTGGGTTTGGTTTAAGAGATTATTCTAAGAGGGTGGTTGATCTCATGTTACAAATCAAAATTAAATATTATTTTTATAGTTTGTATTTTTAACTTTAACACCTTATAGTTTGTTAGATAATAAATTTTTGAAAAATTATTCTAATCATTCAACAATCCTAATGTTTGCTACAAGAAGGAAAAGGAAAGATCTGCATTTGCATTTTCATGTTGGGGATATTTAGAAATAGGATAGTGATTGTTTTTTAAAATATTTTTTGCTTAAAAATATATTAATATAATTTTTTTATTTTTTAAAAATTATTTTTGATATCAGCATATCAAAAAATTTAAAAATACTAAAAACAATATTAATTTAAAGTAAAGAAAAAATTTAATTTAAATTATTTTTTTAAAAAATACTTTTAAAATATAAAAACAAGTTCCATAATGCATAATTTTGTTACTATAAAGCAGACATCTTGTAACTATAATGCTATAGAAAAATATAGCTTGTTTGCCTAGGGGTGTACTTAGTATTGTGGTTATTGTTGTGGTTGTAATTTGAAAAAAGTTATTTTATAAAAATATTTTTAGATGAGGTCAATTTGAAAAAATATATGTTTGGTTAAAACTATTATTGAAATCGAGTTTGACTAAAAAATAGTTTAATGTGTTTGATTAAATTGTTTTTTGAAATTGAGGTTATAAAGTAATTTTAAAAAATATATATTAATATTGATTATTTTTAATTTAAATATTATAGATTTAACTTTGCTATTATATTATAAAATAAATAATACTTTATATAAAATATTTTTTGTTGCTACATTAAACTATTTACAATTCCATAACTTATGAAATGCATTCAATAAAAACTATCATTTTTATAAATTTCTTAAGAGCATAACAACATCAAGTTAAATATAATTAAAAATAAAATTAAAATTGTGATCAAATTCTATAAATGCTATATTATCAAATGATCTCTATCTAATTTATATAGTGCTATTAAATAATATTCAATATTAATTTTTTAAATAAAATATAAATAAATTTTTATTTATTTTTATTAAATTAGACCCGATTAAATATATATGATTGAATTAAATCTTTCAACCAGATCAATCCAACCAAAACAATAAAACAATACTCCATTGTTCATGAAATAAAACCATGAACCGTGGAGTCATGCTCTATTATTCATGGAAGAAAACCATGATACTAGACTGGTCACAGAAATAGAAAGAGTTACTTCTTATAAATGTGTTGCTGTGTCACAGCTGGTAGTAGGGCCCATCAACGAAAAAAATACTTTTACTACATTACCAAATAATAATAATTGTACCAAATGACACCATAGACTTGGTCTAGGATCATTTCGTCTGCTCATTGTGGCTTGAAGTTTAAGAATGGGCTTAAAGTTTACCCCTCCAATAACCAAAACGTAACTTTCAAGCTGAAATATATTTTGGACCCAACACAGTACTGTTTTTTTGTGAGAATATAAAGTTGCGTTTGATTAGCATCTCATTATAAAAAGATAAAAATATATTTGATTTGATTGAAGAGAGAAAAAACAGAAATGTAAAATAAATTTGTTTTTAAAACAATTTTACAATAAATATCTATCTATTTTAAAATAAATTGATGTTTCCTTTAATTTTACTTCACCTCACAAGCTTGCGTCTCTCTCGCAAAGGCACATGCAACCGTGTATAAACATTTAATTCCATTGATATTTAGCATAAACCAGTTTCAAAAAGAATGCACAAAATTTATGCACTAATTAATCTGCAGTACCATTCTCTCTTCTGACCCACTGACTGACAGGTCTTCTTGAATTTCGTACTCCCTGCCTCCTGCGTGAGTTCCTGGATTCTCTAGGACGAGGTCTATTTAAAGAACTATCCATATTTGTTTCCGTGGAGGGTCTGGCTTCTGTTCCTTGATGCTCAGCGGTTTCTTCGTTCACTGTCTGTGCAGCTGATGTGGCTCGTTGCGGAAGATATATACCAGGCACAACCACTATATCTCTTTTTGGTTCAATTAGGCCGCTGTTTTCCTGCTGTAATTTCAATATGGCCTCAAATTTCTGTCTTCTGAAGTTCTCTGAATCAGAATG
Source organism: Populus ilicifolia (assembly GCA_015708895.1). Taxonomy (NCBI): domain Eukaryota; kingdom Viridiplantae; phylum Streptophyta; class Magnoliopsida; order Malpighiales; family Salicaceae; genus Populus; species Populus ilicifolia. Next base: position 3,432,111 of record SRLM01000119.1, on the reverse strand, counting down.
AAGGAGCTTCTCCTCGTATTTGATCTCTGCTTCAGAATCCTGAGATCAATGTGAATCAGCAATTAACATGAATCAGAATCCAACATTCAAACAATAGTTGAGGGTCTAACTAGGCTGAAAATATATGTGAGGTTTTATTATTATTAACAAGTAATACTTGCACTGTATATTACTGACTACTGACCTAGATGCCCTTCAAACACATACTACTGCTCGGTTAATTATTTGCACTAAGTTCCCTTATCAGGCTGATATTTCAACTCCATAGGAGATTAGCAAACTGTGATTTGGAATAGAAATTTTTCAAATGAAGGCAACTATTATCAATGCAAAGCATCGGGTAAATACACTTCAAATCAATATCAATGATTTAGAGGGCATACCAATTGAGAAGCTTGAGTTCCAACCAGGTCAAGCACATGTTCAAAATCCTTGATATGGAAAACCTTTCTACAAACTGGACAGTCCCCCATTCTTTCTTCCAGTACTCCATGCACATCTGATAACCCTATATTGTTGTGAGAAAATTAACAGCGTGATAGAAAAATAACCAATGGCTTCTTGATTAAACAGATATTAATAAAAACAAAGCACTGGGCAACATATGTTCTACCTGTCAAATTATAAGAACATAGCCCCAACACAGGCACACACACTCACACACACAGGGAGAAAAAAAAAAAAAAAAACCTTCCAAGACACACCGTTCTGATTTCCCATCTCTATGATTTGCAGTAAAGTTGTGGAAGATGAGGTGCTAGTGTTGCTTTCTTTCTCCTTTTGGATCCAATTCCACCACCTTACAATGCATTCACTGTCATAATTTGAAGAAATAAGAAAGGATAACTGAGGGGATTTTTAGCTATCAAAATCAAAATGAAAACTAAACCGTAGTATCATCCAGAAGAAAGAAATCAAAACTCTACCAGTGAAAACAATGGAAACAAGACATCAACTTCATAAATGGCAAGGCTTCATCCTGTTCATCTTCTGGGACAAAGGGATACATACACAGCGGACAATCACCATCCGGGTGATTCATAACAGTGAGCTTCTCCACCGCTTCCTACAGACGTAGGATCAATGAGTACTATATATGGCAATAAAAAGAACTACAAATACACAAATTCACTTCTATAGCTAAACATATTTTAGATCGGGCAATTTGTAGCATTCCTGCCAAGGAGTTTGAAATCTAGTAGATAGACGCTCACTATTTTTCTTAGTGCAACATCAAGTAAAACACAATACTCAGTAAAATAGCATTCGGAAAATGTGTTTACACCCTAGTAAATGTGCATATATATTCTTCCCAAGTGCATTAAGTTATAATACATGATCTTTCATTACCTCGGTGATTCTACACCAAGCACCTATCTTAGCACTCACAGACAATTCAAAAGTACGCTCATATCCTGAAAGTATCAGGGACTTTGAATCTGTGATATTAACTCTACTGAAATGCCATCCCTAGAGAGTATACAAACCCCAGCAAACTAAACAGAAAGAATAAGATGCGTTAAAGCATCATCTTAATGCCAATTGGCACAAGCCACATTTTACAGCACATGCATCTACTTCACAAAGCAGCCAATAACTTGAAGAAGACTTCCACAAATTTATGACAACTAGAAAAAAGAAAATCAATTTAAGGCAAGGATTGTCTATAGTTTATCATATGAGGCAACTAATATGGTTTCCTCAATTCATTAACACAATATGAAATTACAATACCAAGGCAGAAAAAATTCTTGTTAAATGAAAAATGCAGCAATTACCTCACATAGTGCTACAAGCATCGGACAAGAGGACAGTTCACATGCTTTCTCTTGTATGCCAGTTATCAATTGCTTTTGCCTTTCTCCATCAAGACCCTTGGATTCTATGAGATCAATCCATGGTGGTTTGCTTGGGTACTGCCACGGAAAGTAGACAAAGTCAGTACAAAACAAATAAAATTGCACCTATTAAGTGGGAAATGTATAAATTGACAACTTGTTGACGTCATAAAATACCTGAGGACCTGCTCGTATCCCAATTACTGCTTCCACGAACTTCAGAAGAAAAACAAAAAGAAAACAATGAAGTCGCCTAGAACAGCCATATATGTGTCAAAAGAAATACAAAACAGTCATCACCCATCGATCCCGGTAAATAAAGTTACAAGCAGTGGGGAAAAAACGATGCATATCCTTGAATGCATTGATAGGTAACAAAAGATGAAACTTTTTTCCAATAGAATTCACACTAGGACAGCTGGATGCATCAGAATCCTTATGCTGGTTTTAATCTCATGAAGATTGGTATCGTTAAAAACAAGTGCAACGTTCCCTTCCAATTCATAGAATCAATACCTCGTTTATATCTTTACTAAAAAAATAATCTACGAAAATTAGGGTTTGATCCGAAAAATACAATAAGTATTAGGCACATTGCAATCTTTATATTCTAAACGGGTTTGCTCAAAAGAATCAGCACTGTCAACTTTTATTAAATATCACCCACAATTTCAGAAACTTTTTACACCATTTCTCGATAAGGTAGAGAGAAATTTAAGCTACAATAAACATATTTAATTGCCGCACGCTTTTTTCACGAATTCTGTGCTTTGAAACGAAAAATAATCAAACCTCAGACGCAAAAGAAGAGGAGAGAGAGTGGGGGACCTGTTGGGAGGAGATATCGGCGGTTCTGGGCTTGATATGGAGGCGAAGATGAGGAGGGAAAGACTCAACAATCACACAATCGTCGCCATACACGGCTAGCACCGCTTCTACTTCTATTAAAAGTTCTTCTCCGGCCATTCCTTTTTCTTTAACAGCTGGCTATGCTAAGCTTCCTTATTGTTCCGATAATGTTTGAGTGGTGTCCGGTGATGGAGGAGGAGCATCAATTTAATTCCTCTTTCCTTTTCTTTCATTTTTTTTCCCGGACACGAGCATGCGTGAATGTTGCCTTTTGTTGTAGGCCTGAGTGTAAGCCCAAATCGTTAAAAAAACAAGTAGAGCCCGACTCAAAAGGCCCATTTAGTCTATACAGTTCCTTATTTAAGTATAATGCCGGGTGGTTTTAAAAATATATATTTTTTATTTTTTTTAATTTTTTTATATCAATATAATTTAAAAATATAAAAAATATTTATTTTAAAAAAATTAAAATTTTATTTTAAAAAAATAATATTTTAAACATGTTTTCAAACCAGGGCTGAACACGTCGCTTTGAGACAAGAAAATAAGATAAAAAATTATTTTATTGACATAGTTAGTATACTTGGGAAGCCCACGACGCGGGTACATAAATGTTTTTAAATATAACATAAGTTTTCAGTTCGTAGAAAATTTTGTATAGTTATTATTGAATCTGAAAATATAATTATTTTTATTTTTTACATAAAAGTAAAATCTTCTATTAATTTATTTCTTATTTATCTTAGTCAATATAATATTCTTAAATAAAAGCATTTTTTATTTTAAGAAGAAAAAAATTAATTGTTAAAGCATGTTTTAAAAATAAATATCAAAATGATATATCCATATCTAATATGATTGAAAGCTTTAAAAATTATAAATATGATCAAATCATGCTATATATATATATATATTTAAACATTTTAATAATAAATAATTGATTTTAATTGAATTTAAAAAAATAAAAAATAAATGTAAAAAAAAAAACCCACTAAAAAGTGAGGCCCGACCCACTCACACTTTAAAGTCAAGGCATGTGTGGGCTTGAATGCACAACCATGTTTTAATTTTTTATTAAAAATATCTCTATATTTTTTATTTTTTATTTTAAAAAGTGTCACCTATCATAATTTAAAAAATAGAAGCTTCCCTTTATACCAAAACCCATTACCTCACGCTTGCTACACGTGATAACTATAAACTTATAGTTAAAAAAATTAAATAATTGAAATTAACTCGATAATAAACTAGATAAATTTAAAAAAAATAAATATAAATATAACAAACATTTAAGGATAAAGTTTTAATGACTAAAACTTCTAGACACGATTTATTTTAGAAGTTTGATGAGACTAAACAACCAGTTAAACAAAAAACACTCAAATTAAAAGGAGAGGCATTATAATAATTTATGGCTCTTTGACCAATATAAATACATACTTGGCTTGCTTATAAAAAAGTGTGACCAGTCAATGAGAAAAAAAATGAGAGAGAATGTTTCTTAATTTTTTTTAAAAATCTCTTTGAAAACCTCATTTAAACAATTGAATTAAAGGATCAAAAAGGATTGGAAGGATATATAAACTAGAAAATTGAATAAATTCTCTGGTAATTGTAGAATTTCTTTAAAAATCTTATTTAAGCACTTGAATTAAAAGATAAAAAAGGGCGAGGAGAAGATCTAAGCCATGAAATTGAAGAAATTCTAGGGGAATTGTAGCTTGAGAGGGGCAATTTTGAAAAGGAGAAGAGGGAAAGAAAGAAAAGAAAGGGATAATTGCTCTTCTTTCCACCTTCTTCCTAAGTTTTTGTGTTTAAGAAGTGAGGACATCTAATCAAACCTTAATTTAAGGTTTTAACATGTATTAGAATGGGTTGTGTGTTTGTTATGTATTGTGAAATACTAGGTCAGGGAATTTAATTATTTAAATGGGTTGTGTGATGCTAGAAACAAGTTTTTTTAGAGTAACTAAACAATGTGTCAAGTGTCATTTTGAGATAAAGTGAAGAGAAATCTTGCCTTCCTTTTTGTATAAAGGTTCGGCCAAATAAACATCAAGAGGGAAAAGAGTAATTTCCTCAACTAGCATATAAAAATCATATCACAGGTTGTCCTGATAGCCATTTATAATAAATTATTATGAAGAATTGAAGGAGAAACTCAAAGGAACTTATGTTTCCTTTTATACAATTTTCAGTCAAGGAGACATTGTAAAAAGAATAACAAAAATAATTTAATTTTCAGTAAGGTTATGTTAAGCTTGCGCAAGTGAGCTTAAATGAAATGATTTAGTGGTGTAGAAATTGAAGGAAACTCGTGGTTTTTTTAATGCATGGTTCGACCAAATTGGCCATAAAAAGAGGTGAGGATAATTTATACAAATGGTGCATCTAATCATCATGAAATTGCATTCTTCAATTTAATTGTGTCAAGTTAATATTGAATTACAAGGAAAGAATAAAATTTTGACATATATACATAAACACATATAGAGAAAATAATTGAAAGGTATTACTTTGAAATTAAGTATAGGTTCAAAGATTATGAAAAATTATAATGGTAAAATTATCTTATGTTGACTAGAAATACTACTGTTAAATAAACCACATTCAAAAGCACGAGCTGAAACATCAAGCGTAGAAGGTAGATGTCTAACATCTATCTAAGTTAATTAATGCACTTGTTAATTTATTTTCATATATCTTTCTAAAATGATATTAAAAAATAAATATTTTGGTAGATAAAAAAGAAAAAAAATTAAAAATTCAATTAGTCATTCCTAGTATAGAAGACTAATGATATCAATGATGATCATTGGTAACAGTATTTTTCTTAATCTGATTAGTTATTTTTAGTATAGGAGACTAATGATACCAACAAAGATAATCTGTATTGTCATTTACTTTAATCTAATTAATTGCTTCTGACATGAAAGATTAACGATGCCAATGTGGATTATTGGTATCGATATTTACTTGGACTCGATTGGTCTTTCCTGCTACGGAAGATCAATGATATCAATAAGATTCATTACTATCGACATCAACATGAAAGAAATTCATGGAAATGAACTTGACTAGTTGTTCCTGAAATACGGGGCAGAATAATGATGTCAATGTGAATACATTGACATCAACATGTATTTGAAACTTAATTGATTATTCCATGGACTAGAAGCTAATAATACTAAGCAAAGTGGTACTGGTATATCCTTGACTAATAATTTAAAAAAATAACACTAAATTATGATATAAAAAATAAAAAGGAGTGAAACTTGAGTTGAAAAAAATTAGGGTTAAGGTTTTAATTGAAGAAGAAAGAAAAATAAAAGGAATAGATGACTCTCAGGTTTTAATTCTTTTAAAATTTCCACCAAAAAATTCTTTATTAATTTCATAAAAAATATGACATGTTAGAAATGCTAGTGAAATTTTTAATTTCTTATTCCATCAAGTTTTTGTTTGAAATTATTGATAAAAATTTTCCATTGCAATTTTCATCAGTAAACAACAATGAAATATTTTCTACCGGTAATTTCATTGTTTTTGTGCTTTTGAATTTCTAGTAGTGCATTATATAATTTAAAGTTAATTTATCTTTATATTTGAGTTGAAATCATATATATTGAGAAAAAGAATTACTAAAATTAATTACTAAAATTAAAACTGACATAATTTTTTGTAGAAAACTTCAATGCATGCATCACTAGATAAATTGAAAAAAATAGTATTTTTAACTTGAAAATCATGTAAGATGAGCTTATTTTCAATGCATTAAAAGAAAAAGAATTCAAGCTCCAAGTTAACTAAGAATTGATAACAAACAATCTAAAACGATCCTTTATTTGTAATGTTAATTCAAATTCAAGTAACTTGACTTTATTTGAACTAGTGGAGGATATTTTAGTGTAAAAAATACTCTAAAAATAAAATGCCAACCGGAATGGAATTAACACAACATATATTATTAGCAAGGTTAACTTTATTACAATTTATCCAAAAAAACTCACCAGAATAAATGCTATATATATGATAGGCAAGTGATAAAATAGCATTTCATAATTGCTATAATTATATAACCCGAGCAACATTTTTCTTGATTTTATAGTGATAATTGTGATATACACACACGCGCCAACATTGAATGTAAAAATATTTATTTTAACTGTCATTGAATTCCAATAATGTCATTTAAGATTATCAAATGTCTTCGGATCTAATGTCCTAAAGTTCTATCTTAAGTATTAATAAAACTGATATAATTACTTTTAAAGTTAAATCTGCAAATGCTGCTAAACATGAACCTGCAATAATACTGCTAAAGTGATCAATAATTGCTATCAAAATCCCATTTCGTAGTATTTGTACTTTTGAGTTTCGGTATTTGTTTTTTTTTTGCTTAAAGTTGATAGAGAATTTCCCACCAAAACAAAAAAGGCGTTATCAAACAAATAATAATTTTCAACATGAACGTGCATGATGGGCCCCATCAAATATACAATGCTCCCTGGAGCCACACAATTCGGAATTTAATTTAATTTAATTTTCTCCAGGCGTTGTCCTCTCGATTTTCTGTCCCGAGTCTTTTAGTCGTCGTCACTCATTGATAAATTAATGAACGATACCTCGGAGCCACAGATATGTAAATTCTCCATTAACCTTCAAGTCCTCTTTCACATCTTATTGCTGCGCCTGCACATCATGCATGAAAGACTTGAAGATCTGTGAGCATACAAAATATTGCAGCTTCGTGTTGTGTATCAGTACTTGTTTCTCTCCGGCCTTTCTTGGATTTGAACTCTGGTTCCCTTGGTTTCTTGTTCTTAAATGTAGAAGGCAAGAAAAAAATGCAGCAGATCAGAGAATGGCGCTAGAGTTTGCTGCAGGAAATGAATGTTTCCGCCGATGCAGCAGGATTTGCAGCCAGGTATAGCAGCTCAATTATAATAATCGTGTGTTAAAATCTTCACAGATAAAGTTGTGAAAGCTTGTTTTCTTCGTTTAACTTTCTTAATTTAAATCTAAAAAAATATTTTCTAAATTTATTAGATCAATACATTTAAAACATATGGGCCCAATCATCATCAAATGAAAAACCTAAATTCAACTTTTTTTATTATAATTTTTTTTGTTTTTGTATTTTTTAAAAAATTATTTTTTTAATTTTTTAAAATTATTTTAATACAATAACGTTAAAAATATTTTTTAAAAAATAAATAAATAATATGCTAATATATTTTTAAATAAAAAATAACTACAATCTCAAAGATAGTTTTCGAGTATCCAAATCTCGAAATTACCCCCTTGAGTTGAAATGAAAAGTGTAAGATATCATGTCGTGATATTTCGCTCGAATTCGCGTGATGTGATGATGCCTTCCCGTTGCTAATTCCATAAAGTGAAGGAATTATATAAATATAGCTACGTCTCTCTCATTCGATCAAATAAAAGAAGGTATACCAATCAACACCATAGTCCTTTCTACTCGGCTTCTGTTCTTTAACATGGCAGCCGATTCAGAGAAGGATGCTTCCGAAGGGCATGGAGGTATGTCTCACCCCTTAATCTATGATCAGTATGTTTTTAGTTCCGACAAAAAAGGCACATTTTTCTGTACATGTTTATCATTTCTAACCCCGATCTAATTATCTATCATAGGAATATCTGAATTAACCATAAATAATCATATCAGAAGAAACTAACACTGAGAATTTATAACTTCGGTTTCAATCTCATCGTTTTCTTCTCTCACTAGAAGTCATTAACTAATTAATTCTAATATTAGAAGCATCCAACATCTAGCAGATATATATATATATAGACACACACACACAAGGTAAATACTCAAGGTTTTATTGTGTTATGAATTATTTGAGCATTTAATTCGTTAGTACGAGGTAATTAATTAATCATTACAGAACTATTTGCCACTATTTTTCTTATGGGAACCATGTATACAAGCTAATGGAAAATACAGTGGATTGCGCTTGGCTTTTTTACTTCTATAAATGCAGCTGGAAGAGCCACGTTTCCTTTACAGATTGGTGTGGCATATATATAGATCATTGATATTGGGGGTTTAATAATCAAAATATTCACAGGCTCCTAGAAGCTTTTAAGACCATTATATTCAAATTAGATTTGGTCAGTGAGATTAATAGATTGATTGGGGTTACCCTTATGATGCTTCAATCGGACAAGAACACGAGGTGAATAATCTATGAGAACAAAAGACGTAGAAAGAGTGCATGTAGGAGAGGAAGAGTGTGTGGAGCAGGGGAGGAGGATGTCATGTTGTTCCGTAATCTTGTGCGACCTCTTCTGCCATCTTTTGTGTGGACAACTTGGGGTGTTTTCACTCCTGCCCCTATGACCACATGGTTTACTATTAAAGATTGAAGGAGAAAAATCATCTTTTCATGCATATAACCCCTAAAAGGAGTTGTTGAATGCAGGGCCGCACGAGATAGGGTGGGCCGCGTTGTTCTGATCATTGATGGTAACTATTGACGAAACAGGAAGGCAAGCAATGTAGGTGCCGCTTTATCAATTTATGAGTTTGTAATCGTAGGAGGTCAGGCACCGCCGATGGAGAATTACGTGTAACAACAGTGGATAACGTGCGATGCCGTTCTAACCTTTTAGAGTTCATAATATTGCATTGTAATGTGTTTCAGAGTTGAATTCATTTGGATCGAGCCTAAGAACATAGCGGACAGCCTAGTGAACTAGGTCCTATCTTAGAAACTGAAAGCTTGCTAGTCCGGACTACAAATTCGGCACGACGGACAAATTTTCTGTCCATTTAACGGACAACCTTTAAAAAAAAATAAAAATGGTATCAGCACTGTCTACATACACACATAACGCCCCCTTTCTCTTAAGCAGCTTATGCAAACACTTTTACACGTTTCCTTGAAACTATAGGTGCTCGGAACACAGGCGAGAAAGATCATAAACCTGCAAGTTCTAGGACATTAACTGAAGCTGAGAGAAAAAGGAAACAAGAATGCCAGAGGGATTCTAATGCTAGAAAGAAGGTACGTAGTGTGCAGATAGTATCTACCCTTACTCTTTAATTTGTGTTCCTTTTCTCTTAGTTATCTCATCTATCCTCTTTATTTCTGTACATACACTGTGGTGCAGGAAAAGATTCAAAACACAGAGATAGAGGTGGAAAATCTCAGAAAACAATGTGCCTACTACAAAGGGCAGGTAGATGCCTACTACAAAGGCATTCAGGAGGAACTTGGAAAAGTTGTCAACAGCGTTGAAAAAGTTATTAACAGCGCTGAAAAAGTTGAACAAGTTGGAAACAGAGTTGAAAAACAAACTGCTCAAATTGACAACCTTTGCGAGCTATTTATCGAAGGGGTGCATTTTCCTTCCTCGTACCTCTTTTTTTTTTTTTTTTTTGCCTTCAGAAAATTAAAAACTACATTTGTCTTCTATATTCTCATCAAAAGGAAAGATTTTGATACACACACGTACACTATTGTTGATTTGGTGAGCATGTTATAGTGTATTAGAGGTTATAACTCTTGGCAATTTACTTCTCTGTTACTTCTCCAAAAGAGCCAGTTAGATAAATTCTTGTTCTTTATTTTCACACCATGCCTTCACTCTTATAGAATCTTATCCCTTTTACTTCTACCAATATTATAAATCACAATCAACGTAATAATATCCCATACACGAATTGTGTGGCAGAAACACTCTGCAGGTAGAAGGGGAAGCACGTCTTCCAGCACAGAGGTGCTAGAAGGGGCTCCTAACCCAATGGCATCGGCCATGAGGTGGAATCGCTCGGTAATGTCAGGCTCATTTAAACCATGTCAATCACTCCCTGATGAGTGCTACCAGCTGGTATCTATCTATTCATTTTATTTACGTGCTCCCTCTTTCAAATTTTGTGCACTAATTTATTACTCAATGTGTTATTTTGATTTGGTTTAAGGCCTTCAACAGTCTCATGGAGCGTTACAGTGCCTCTGAAACACGTCACGCACAGGAGAAAGTTGCCACAGAAGCACGCCATGCTCAGGAGATGGCAGCCATAAAAGCACACCATGCTCAGGAGATGGCTGCTATAAAAGCACACCATGCTCAGGAGATGGCTGCAGTCAGGACAGAGTACGGCCTAGACGTGGTAACCCCTCCCCCCCGTTTTACTTGAAAGGATCGCATTAACTATGTAGCTCTTTTTGCACAGTAACTGCAAAATCAACGAATCTCTTTCAACCTCACGCACAGTAGAGAGACTTTTATTAGTTCGCGCACACACTGACATAGACTAGCTTTTATATAGAATTTAAGTGATATATTTAGTACTGTCTACTACTAATCTCAATAAAATAAAAATGCTAACTTCATGGAACTTTTTCCCCTTTTAAACCTGGTTTATCAAGCATCGTAACATTTTATCCTTTCAAAATCTCTTGCTTTTGCACAGAACAAGTTTAATGTTCAACATTTTTCCCTTTAAACTTGTTTTGTCAAGCATCACAACAACAAGCTTCTTTTGCAAATAACAAAACTCTTTTGCATGTACTGCTACTTATTCACTTGTTCCTAACATGTACTAGCTCTATTTTTTTGTCACATGCTCTCTTATAAAATGAAAAAAAATATCAATATGCTTTGATCATTTGTGATGAACTAGATTTTTTGTTGGTGCAATTTCGGGCTTGTTATCAAAATAAAATTCTTGTTGCTTCCTTTTGCTCATGTTATAATTCTTCTAGTAGTTCTCTCATCCACATTACATGACATTCACAAGAAGTTGTGATATTGTACTCTGCTTCGTATGTTGATATTGCTTTCTTGGAAGAAGACCAAGTGAAAATAGCTTTTCTTAAATAGAACACAGTTCATATCTTCTAGATTTCGAGAACTTTCACAATAACTACTGGTCTTGAAATCTTGTGATGATTAATAGAATAAACCATAACTTGGGGATCCTTTGACAAAACAAAGAATCTTTTTAGATGTCTTCAAATATGAATTCCTTGGATGTTTTGTGTACCTGATGACCAAACCAGATTCAAATAAAATATCAAGCATAATACATGTTAAATATCGTAGATACCCTACAATGCTTTAATAATATCTTGGGTTTACGGGTGCTCTTTCTCCTTCTTTTGCTAGCTTGATTCCATATTCAACTCGTGTATTTATAAGTTGGCAATCTTCCATGGAAAATCTCTTGAAGATTTTTTCAGCATACTTGGCTTGTGAATTAAAAATTTTATTATTACATTATTTCATTTTAATTTCCAGAAAGTAAGCCATAAGATCTAAGTCTGCCAATTCAAACTACTTAAATATACCTATTTAAACTCTTCAATATTATGATATAATAATCACTTATAAAAATTAAATCATCCATATATAAACAAGTAAATATCACATTACCTTATGAGTTTTTCTTCACGTGAAGCATGCTTACATAGACATTTGACAAAATCATTTTGTGTAAGATAATTATCAATTTTAAAATTTTATGTTCTTAGTGCTTGTTTAAGTCTGTAAAAAGCTTTCTTCAGCTTATTTTAAGGAAATAATTAAGTTAAATATTTTTAATTATTTTATAATTGATAAAAAAATAAGGAATTAAACAACTTAAAGCAATCAAGAAAAGAAAAATTAGAATAAAAAAGAAAGAAATTTTTTAGTAATTTAATTATATGTTTTACATTCAACTCATGTAGAGTATATATAAACATACAATAAGACATATAAAGAAATAGACAAAATGCTTGATCATGTAATTTGATTAGATGATAAAAATAATTAATTGCCTTGATTTCTTTCTTTTATATATTAGGAAATAATCAAGAATATTTATCTTGATTGTTTCCTTAACACCCCCTTTAAACATGTAATAATTTTTATTTTCATAAGTTTGATATATATCAATACCATTTTTATTGCTACTGTAGCCTTATATTTTTATTAAAATGATCATTATCAATATGTGATCTTAATTGATCAACAATTGGGATGAGTTTATCATGTGTTTGCAACCATAAAAACATCACGGGAAATAATAATGCATTGTTAATCAAATTCCAGGTCAAACTTTCATGTTTTCTAATTGGATATAACAATATTAAATAAAAAGTAAAAACTCTAAATAAAAAAGAAATGCCACATAAAGCACAATTTTGGTTTTTATAACAATAGTAGTGAGAGTTTAATATCGTCTTCATTTATTTTTTTTCTTTAATGACAAATTTAAATGATTACTCTTCATAAACTTTTTCTTTAAGATTACCATTAAAAAAAAATAATCTAGATCGTTTTGTGTTGCAAAAATAAAAGGCATCAATATCATAATTTCTATTCTTACAAATAAATTGAAAACATCTTTATAATCAAATTTATATTATTATTACCACCAATCTAGTTTTGTACTTCTCCATTCTTCTTTTGTATTTTTGGTTTTGAAGATCCATTTAAGTCTTCATGATCAAATTAGAAAGTGATGATAGCTTTGACAAACTATTTTTTTTGTTAATAACACTCATCTTATTATTCATTGTCTTATTATATTTACCTTCATGAGAAGCTTCTTCAAGTGTAATAAGATCATTACCTATAAAAAAATCATGTTAGTATTATCAAGATTGATTCTTTATATCTCATGTATGCCTTTTGATATTGAACTTGAAGATCCAATTGGACTATCAGCTAGCTAGAAGAGGTGAAAATGATGTAACTTGAAATTCTTATGTTCTTGTTTTTCTTCTAAAGTCAGATGTGTGGTTGGTTTTTATTATTATAGTCTCACACTTGTTCTTCCCCAAACTGCATATCTCTTGACATTATAATATTTTTAGTGATTGTATTATACAATTTATGGCTACATGAATTGTAACCATACCCTAGTAACATATGCTTTTGATTTTTATCTTCAAGTTTGGTTCTATTCCTTTCTTGAATTCTTGCATGAGCTATATTATCAAGAATCTTTATATAATCAACTCTTGAAAGCTTTAGAGTCTATGCTTTTTTTAATGTGATCTTTTGAAGATTTTTTTTTTTGTATAAAACCTATTTTAACAAGTAAACAACACAAATTATTGTATCTTTCTAAAAAATTTTATGACAGTCTCTCTCTTTTAACATACATCTAATCATATTAATAATGATTGTATTCTTCATTTTAGAAACCTCATCATGTTGAATTGTTTAAGGCATGGTTAATTAATGCATTATGTCATTTTCTTTACAATACTCATCATGCTTATATGATGTGTACTCCACACCCCTATCTATTCTTAGACATTTCAACTTATATTTATTTTGTTTTTTCTATTTGATTTTTAAGCTCCTTAAATCTAATTATTTTTTTTTTAATACATACACTCATGTTTTGCTGTCATAATCATTTATAAAAGTAAGAAAATATTAGTTGGCAATAATTAAAGTAGATTTAGTAGGAACACATACATCTAACTAAACCAAATCAAGTGGTTAATTAGGTTGTTATTGAACTTCTATTTAAAGAGAGTTTTTTGTATTGATTTCCTATAACACTTATTCCACACAATCTATATTATTCCACACAATCTATTTATGTGATCTAACTTTGGCATTTTAATAATTTTTTTGTTCTTTTTTAACATCATCGAGGTTTCATGATTTAAATATCTATATTGAGGATGTTAAAGAGCTTAAATATCATTGATTTCTTTCTTAAAACACTTTGATTGTAAGGTGTTTAAATTTAGTGAGAACATTATATTCTTTGATATTTTCATAAAAGTAATCATTATTTTTTATTTGTAAAATATGTTAAGTTTTTTTTTTATTTCTACTGCAAATCCCTTCTTAAGAAATTATCTCAGACTCAAAATATTATTATTCATATAAATCTTTGCTCACCATTTCTTAGTTTAATATGAATAATGCCTCTACCTTTAACATGTCTCTAAGAAAGATCACTAAAAAATATGTTATTAGTGTATTCTTCATCAAGTTTAAAGAATATTTTTTTTATTCTATATAAGTAATTACAGGCAGGCTCTTGTATCTAGATATCAGATTCTAAAATTATTAGAATCAATTTTTTCACATAAAAACAATAAGGTTAGCTCTTTAAAATCAAAATCCTTTTGAGTAAAATTAAATCTTTTATTTTTATACTTGTTTTAAGAGTAATCTAATGCACATTAACCATATTCCTTGCAATTAAAGCATTGAATATACATAACATTATTTCTCCAATTTAAATATCCATCATGATTTCTTTCTTATTTTCCTTTTTTGCAAAGAGATTTGCCTCATTGAAATGATTCCTAATTGGACTCAACATTACTTTTCATAATCAACCTTGTTTGTAAAGCTTGTTCTTATGATGATTTTCTGTTCATTGTTTTTTATAATCTTTTTATTATAGACTTGCAGAGATCTCATAAGTTTTTTTTATTATAAGTTTCTTCATGTATTTTGATTTTTCTATTTCTACCACAACATGATCAAGTTTTAAGTACAAAGATCTTAAAATCTTCTCCATTATACAAATTAAAATCATCAGTGTTTTCTGCAATTTCTTCTCATCTAATGTACTGAAAAGATTACTCTTGTAAAATAATATGAAATAATCTTAATATTATTTTTGTTTAGTTTCTCAAAATCTCCTCCCAGGGTTTGTAGTTGTAACCTCTTTGTTTTTTCAACACCACTAAAAGTCTTGTTCAAAATTGTCCTCGTCTCCTTAGAAGTTTTTGTGGAAGCCATCATTTAATAAACTGTGAATATGGATTTATTATTTTTCTTCCTAGATTCACTTAGAACCTGTTTTTCTGCATTAGTACTCAAGGCTACCTCATCTCTTGTTTACTCTGGTTCATTATCCTTCTTCCACTAAAACCCATAATTCCTAAGACTTCGAAGGAGCCCTGCATTCTAGGCATCATAAATCATAGTTTTGTTTTGTGAGGCCAGGAATTTGTAATTGAATTTGAGTGCTATTGTTTGTGGAGGCCATTGCTACACTCAAACTCTGATACCAGTTCTGTTGGAAGCAGAAACAACACAGAAATTGCAAGATCAATGAATCCCTTGCACTCACTCACACTTACACAGTATAGAGACTTTCAAAATCTTTATTTTATTTTTGTTATTAGTGCTCACGCACGCTTGTAAGAAAACTAGACACTAGCTTTTATATAGAATTTAAGTGAGACAAGCAGTATATTGTCTCATACTAATCTCAATAAAACATAAATCGTATCCTTGACTGAATTATTCTAGTTGAGTCTACACTAACTTCACGATGCTACTGACTTGATGATACTTGGTTAATTTTTCACAAAACAAGTTTAAGATTCAAACATGTTTTTCTATCTAAACTCTAATAATTTGGAATTGTCTATAGGAGAACGAGATATTGCAGGCGCCTGGAGTAGCCTCACCAGGCATCGGTTATGGTGATCAGTTCGTGAATTACAACCAGTTTACAGGTGCTCCGTAATATTTCTTGTTTGTGTTAATTTCTCCGTGTTGATACTGGAAGATCTCCAATACTTTTATGTGTGCTTAAACTGAAGCTTTTGGACCTAAAATGTCTCACGTGTCATTGTAATACTCTCGATGATAATGTTGTTGATTAGACAACATTAAAACTTTGGTCTATAAGGGATTGACCCGGATGTGCCTGGGGCTCGGCCCCGTCCCAGTTTTTTTCTGCTTTTCTGTTTTCTGGACTGGATCCAGCTCAGCTCGTATAACTGGTCTGAATTAAACTGACCCGGCTGGACAGCAGGCTCGCGTGAGCTAATTCACGCGTGCACTGCACCATGCGACCTTCGCGCTGTGTTGAGAATTAGAACTGCAAAGCGGGGCAAGAGAAAGAAGAGCGTTCCTGGAGCTTTTGCTTGAAGGTGATGGTGATGGAGAACTGGTTAGCCAATGCTGCTTTTCTTCCCCTCTGCTTCTGTTTTTCCTTCCCTTCTTCTCTGATTTCTGGTCTCCTTTTTCTTTTTTTTGCTTTATCTTACTCTCTGTCTCTCTCTGTTCTTCCCTCTTTATGTTTTTCTTTCTGCCAGTTTTGGTTTTCGTCTCTCGTTCTTGGTGTTTCTGTTTTTCTCTCTTTTGTTTTTGTTCTTCTCGTCTGTCTTTTTCTGGGTTCCCTGCTGTATGTGTTCTATCGTCTCCTCTGTCCCCTCTGGTTTTTCCCCTTCCTTTCCTGTGGAGTCGCCATTCTAAGATATGCAGCAACTAGTTCACCATCCATGATTATAACCCCAATAGTGGCATCTCGAGGAGCTAAATTTTTTCAATTGTCTACATCCTCTGATCCTCTACCATATATAGTTTCAAAGCCACAGTGAGAGCTCGTCCGCCTTAAAGTCATTTCCCAACATATTTGACACCAAAACCCCACCTCCTTTGACATAGACTTGTCTCTGTCACTGTAGGTTTCTGAGACCTTGGTGTCACTGCGCTTCCTCTCTCTTGAAGATCAGATAGCATCTGACATACCATTTTATTTTGCGTTGTTCTTCTTGCGTCTCTGTGGTTGTCTGTAAAACGGTGGAACTTCAACATATTTTTCTTATCTATATGTTCTATATATTTTATTGAGCGCCGGTCAGTGCTAGAAAATCTTCTTAGAATGCTATGAAGATTATTTATTTGGTGGATGAGGCGGCTATTGAAACAGAAGAAGAGAGAGGAGCACTCTCTTCTCTTGTCCGCAAAAGGCAAAATTTGTCCTGCTACTTGATTCTTTCTTCACAAGACGATCACTCTCTTGGTCGAGTTCACTTCTTCCCATGGAAAATGCTGCTTTTTGGATTTGAAATATTTGGCAATTTGCTTTGATTTATATTGGTAGACTACTTGAAATATTTTGGACAGGCATTGGGATTGCTGAGTCTGTTGAAACATCATCGGAGCTGCTCCCACCACTCGAGGATTTCTTCAATACTTTTCTACAGTACTCAATTATTTATGCCATTAATGCCTACCTTCGTTGTTATGAAGTGCGCTCATCAGAGTTTATGTTAGAGAGAAATCTCGTGCCCTCTCTTGAACAGAAAAGAATCGATAATAGAAAGGAAAATATTGGGACTGTCTCTGTATTTCTCGAAGCGAGCGAAAATAGAACTATAGATTAACATATATCATGCATCAATTAAGCCATCCTCTTTCGCTTTTAAGTGTGTATCTGGTAATATTATCTAATGTTGTATAAAAATATTTTTTAATTAAAATAATATTTTTTTATTTTTAACATTAATATATTAAAACCTTAAAAAAAATAGTTTTAAAACAATTTTAAATAACAAATGAAACCACGAAAATAAATACTCCTCGGTGTTATTCTACCCATGCAATGCCGTAGATTACTGATGCTCTATTTGATTTGTATATTACTTTATATATCAACTATCTCTCTTATATTGATGGTGTATGGTTTAAAAAAATAAATTTACAATTGCTGCTGTTTCGGCCATGGCTTAAACAGCAGTATCATTGCATCCAGATCGTGACCAGAATATCTACACCCCATATATTTTTTTTCAATACATTGCATGACACGCACATTATATTTTATACAATCATTCACCTTCTTTTTTAATTACTAATTATTTCTAGTCAATATATTACTTATAACCTATGATAGGTAGTGAACATCACTACTTTCTTCAATCAATTATCTTGCAACTTTTTATATTTATCATCTTACAGCTTTCTGTATTTTGAAGTGAGGTCACGCAACCAAGATTTATAAAAGAAGTCATGATTTTATTATACTTAATAATTTCACTCTTCAACTGTTTTTATTCATATTTTCTCTCAATTTCCTTGGATATTTACTAATTTAAATATTAAAGAATCTCTCGTTTCACAGGGAAGTTAATTTTTTAGATATAACCAATTACACACGCTAAATTCATATTCAAACCCACATATCTTGACTGGAAAGCATGATTTCCAAGTGAAGGTGTTTTAATAACAGCTTCAACACTTATAATCGTGGATAAGCAATTCCCGTACAGTGTAACATTACTCTTGTCTGCGTGCAGGAAGATGAAAGAAAAGGGGAGAACAGGCTTGCTCTGCTAAATAAAATTGCAGACCTCCAAAGATGCATAGCCAGATCTTTCAGTTTTGCCAGGATTTTAGATTTTGCCAACCGTTCATTCTGTAATATCATCAGGAGAAGAGGAAGAAAAGGTGACATGAGAGGAAAAGAGATGGTGCAGATGATTCAGAGCAGGTTACCGTTTCCGGGATCAGCCTGTACATCAATCCTCATATTATATCGAGGCTTGTAACAATTTGTTGCCGGGGATGGTTTAAATTATTTTAATATAATAATATATGAGCTCGTGGTTAGTTAATTTCGCGATATAAGGCACGGGGAAAACACTTGGAGCCACTGGATGTATCTGTACGTTAAGGGGCGTTCAAGTAGGAAGCTATTCACATTGCCTACAGTTCAATTTGAGCATGTTGAAGATGATCAGAGTCTGAATTCTGTGTTTGATCTAAATGTTCTGGCCAAAGAAATGCAGTCAATTTCATCAGCGACCATAGAATTTAATAAAATCAAGCTGAATCAATGATTAATTATCGGATCTTAATCTATTTTTTCCAGGCCCAGCACATCTAGCCCATTAAAAATAAGCTCAGGCTCATTCACCTGGACCCTTTTAATCTATTCTCCAAATTGAATGAACAACATGTCGTTCTTTATATTAAAAAAAAAAGAGGAATTAGAGGTAGGAGACGTGTAGTTTGTATCCTCAATTTTTTATCACTTAAGAGGTAATTAGAAATTCGAGATTGAGATTTTTTTAATTCAAAAACCTAAATTTCAACCTATTTTAAAAATTTATGTATGAATTTTATTGCAGTGATGTGTTTATTTTTTTAAATATTTTAATTTAAAAATATATTAAAATAATATATTTTTAAAAACTCATATTTAATATTACTGTATCAAAACAATAAAAAAAAATTAAAAAAACCAAACTATCTAAAAGAGAAACAAGCTACAATGCCGGTTTCTATTGATGGAAGATTCTAATAATCCAATACCGCCAATGGATGTCAATGTCTTTCATAATACAAGATTTCTAATACTTTATTCAAATTACTTAGTCCTCTGGATTTGAAAACACAGAAGTCTCTTGCACCAAGGAAATATTTTTCTATTACAAGTCATGTTTTAAAATTTTTTAATTTTTTTTGCTTGAAATTAAAATTTTAATATTTTAAAATTATTTTAATATATTACTATAAAAAAATTAAAATAACGAATATATATTATTTTTATATATTTTTAAATAAAAAATATTTTATAAAATAATTACTACTATAATATCAAACACACAATAAGAATTATATCTTTAATATTCTAGCTTTTAAATATAATTTGGTTATTAATATTTATTTAACAAGAGATAAAAAACAGGGTGATAAAGAAAAAATATGTATTTTTACTTTGGATTAGATATAAATATGATTTTATCTGTTTTTTTCATTCAAGTTTTTTTTCTACCGAACAAATATTAATAATTACAACGGTTTCAAATTCAAAGATGCTAAATTGGCAGCGTAAAAAACCTGTTCAGAGGGATACGTCATCCATCCATGCTGGGCTAATTAAGAGGCCTGATGATCCTTACAAGTCCAGAACCTCATCAACCCAAAAAGAAGAAACCTCACTGTCACCAGGCACCGCTCCGCGGTGGCAATCCCCCCTTTCTTATCTCAAAAATGGCATAGCCGTAAATCTCTCCACTAAACTATAAATAGTATATATTATTTATTTATATTCCCTAGACTACACTAAACAGTAAATACAAACACTAAAACAGCGACAGCAAGTCTCTAAAAACATCAACATTTGAGATTAGGTTCTCTCTCTCTCTCTCTTGCGGCTAGGGTTTTTCTCTCCTCTCTCTAACTTACTGCATTATTTCTTTCTACTTTTACTTATACAGATCTAGGTTCGTTATAGAGAAAATAAACGATGAATATGGAGGTTTTGATACGGTAATTTTTCTTTGCGGAGGCGTTTTCTGTGGTGTGTTGTTTGATTTGTGGTGAGTTTTTTGTTTATCGGAAATGGCGACGATCAATCCTTTTGATTTATTGGATGATGACGCTGAGGATCCGTCTCTTATCGCTGCTCAGAAGCCGGTGGTTTCTCCTCCGGCCGCCGCCGCCAAGAAAGGTTCGGCTCAGACTCAAGCCAAACCGGCGGCTCCTGCTGCTAAGCTGCCTTCCAAGCCTCTTCCTCCTTCACAAGCTGGTCAGTTATTATTATTTAATTGTTTGTTTGTCGATTTTTTTTATATTCTATTATATGTGAATTTTGAGATTTTCTTAAATATATTAGAAATTTTCAATTTGTTATTTTTTAAAGCTAACTGCCTGAAGCCTGTTACTTTTTAGATATTTCTGGATGCTTAGTGGTAAAATGATCGTGAACAAAATGAATATATATACATATAAATCTGGTTGTGCTAATTCGTTTGTTTCCTTTTTTGTAGTGAGGGAGGCAAAGAATGAAGGTGGGAGAGGAGGTCGTGGTGGTGGACGAGGATATGGCCGTGGTCGTGGGGGTTATAATAGGGACTTCAATAATATTGATAGTTCATTTGCTAACACTGGAGCACCAGCTGCGCAAGGGGCTTCTGAAGATGGGGATGCTGGAAAAAGTTCTGAAAGGAGGGGCTATGGTGGACCTCGTGCTGCCAGTGGTTTCCGTGGTGGCCGTCATGGGGGTTTTGCCAATGGAGATGATGGTGAAGGAGAGCGGCCTCGTCGGATATATGAACGTCGGAGTGGGACTGGACGTGGGTGGGTGTTTCTTGATTATCATTTTTTTTTCATTATGTGCTCATGCATCTAAGTTGACTTGCGTATGAGTGCAGAAACGAGATGAAGCGAGAAGGGGCTGGTCGTGGGAACTGGGGAACTCAGACTGATGAACTTGCTGAGTAAGTACAGTTCTGTAAGATGAAATTTTTTTATATCCATGCGTGAGTGTCTCATTTCCCACTGTAATAATCTTTGGTGTGTGTTTTTATATCCTGATTTGCTCATGAAGATCCACTTCATTTCAAGAATAGTTTGGCATTTTTTCTTTCCTTTTATTTCAGGGTCTTGGGCACTTATTATTTCCTTTTATTTTAGGATAACTGAGGAAGTTGGCAATGAAGGTGACAAGAATTTGGGTGATGAGAAACCTGTGACGGAAGCAGCAGCAGATGGGAACAAGGAGAACCTTGATAATGAACCTGGAGAAAAAGAACCAGAGGAAAAGGTGAATGTTTTTAGTAGTTATTAGGTGTTTTGTCGTCTCCATATCACATTATCTGATTATGTTTTGTTCTGCTCAGTAGTGTTTGCGTCACACCCATAGTTTAATTATTGATATCAGAATGTATGGTAAAATATTAACAAGTAGGGGCGTGAAAATATTGATGGTTGTTATCTGCAAGGTCTGTCCCTCAGCACGTGTTACAATTTTGGATTTTGGAAATTTTGTGGTTGGCTGGACCTGGTGTTTCCATTTCTGGTTCATCTAGTTAAAGGGAAATTTTGTTGTTTCAATTCTTGTGTTTTGTACGAGTGTTGAACTTATTTGTCTAGGTTGCCAGCTCGGGGACATTAAAAGACTGGCTTCTATATAAACTTAATAAAGTAATTCACAATTTTAGCATTGATCATTCAATCAATGATATAAGAAATTTTTTACATTTTAAAGGTATGGTTACGGTACTTTTTTTTTCTTTTCAGGAGATGACTCTTGAAGAGTATGAGAAGGTGCTGGAAGAGAAGAGGAAGGCCCTGCTGGCACTTAAGACAGAGGAAAGAAAGGTGGATGCCAAAGAGTTTCAATCCATGCAGCAGATTTCAAGCAAGAAGGAAAACAATGATGTCTTTATTAAATTGGTAAAGACTATTGTGCTTTGTTGAAGCTTTTAATTTTTCCCTTTTGTTTTGTAACCATCACCAGTGCTTTGAATGCTTTTGCAATAATTTTCTATATTCAAGGGCTCTGACAAGGATAAGCGAAAAGAGGCAGCTGAGAAAGCTAAAAAGGTACTCATGTTTGCCTATATTTCTTTTCCTATTTTTCATATGTTCTAGCATATAAGCTTTGGAGAACACCCTTACCAATTATCTTTGTTCTCCTAGACATCTCCTTTCAGTTTGTCATCCTTTTAGTTTTTTTGTTCATGCTTATTCATTCCACCTGTTCATTATACACTTCTTGTCTTTGCTGATGATTTGATGATGTCTGTGAAAGAAGCTGGTCATCAATGAACTTGCGCTACTTTTATGTTGTAAAAGGCTCTTCCATGCATCACTTTTCAGCTCATGTGGACAAATATGAACATTTATACATCCTTGTTTGAACCACTGGGGAGTTACTTTTGATATCTATTTCTGAACTGGATTACATCAGTGAGATTTTTTTCTTTTTGTGGAAATTGGAATTGTTTTATTTTTTGCCTTTTTAAACCTTGTTGTCTCTACTATTGGGATGAGAACATTGCCTTTGTATATCTTATCATTGTGACCACTGGGGATTTACTATTGATATTTATGAACTGTGTTGAATGAATGGATTTTTCTATGATCTGGTTTTTTTTTTTTTAATCTTTCTGTGTTTGATCCATTCTTCTCTCGCACGCCATTTAATTTGTAGTCTTGCTAACCATCATACTAACTGCTGTGATGATTGTAGTCTGTCAGCATTAACGAGTTCTTGAAGCCTGCTGAAGGGGAAAGGTACCAAGGGTCAGGTGGCCGTGGTCGGGGACGGGGCCGCGGAGCAAGAGGGTTTGGCAATAGAGATGGAATCAGCAACGTGCCAGCCCCTTCCATTGCAGATCCTGGACAATTCCCTACCTTGGGTGGCAAATGAGATCTCTCCAGAACCGATGTCCATCCAATTTTGGGTTCCTTTAATCATGCACAGGAAATGATTAGAATAACGTGGTTTCCTGTATCAAAAGATCTGTTTAAATTTATGCTTTACTATGTATATTCCAGGCGTTTCATCGGTTTCCCTGTAGTCTCATCGAGAACATGGGAAACTTGAAACGAGTTATTTATGACTTGAAATTGCTGCTCAGTTTTGTTTTGAAATAGATGAACCCTTCTTTTCAAGAGAAAAAAATATGAAGGTTTGCATCTTTCTAAATGCTATACTGACGTCTTTTTATCGAGTTTATGGATAAGTCCGTGGTGAAACCCCATTTACAATGTTAGGACATGAAGGCCACAGGATGCGAATTGACAATTTTATAGGCATGTTCAGATATGAGTGGATGAGTTGTAGATCCGAGATTCCAGGGAAGTCTAATTTGTTGTACTACTTGGAAAAACATAATTTAATTAAAATAATGTTTTTTTTAAATATTAAGATAAAAATATATTATATTAACTAAAATTAAATTTAGTTAACATATTAAATTTTTATTGTAAATTAAAATAAATTATAATTTTAATTTTTAATTAGTTTATTGTTGAAAAATAAAATTAAAAATAATTTAAAAAAATAATGGGAGTTAGCATGTTAAACTTATGATTCAATCAAATTATAAAATAAAGATAATTTTATAAAAAAAAATTAATTCAAATCATAAAATAAAGATAATTTTATAAAAATAAATTATAAATTTCAATTCCCAGCAAAGACAATATTGAAGAATAAAATTTAAAAAAATTAATTTAAAAAATATAAAAAATAACCTGAGATAATCTGTTAAATTCATGACCTAAGTTATTAGACTGAGAAAACCTTGTAAAAAAAATAACTTGATTTAGTCCTGGTTAATTTGTCAAATCTTTAACTGTGATTATAAAATAGAGATAACCTAAGAACAAATCAAAATAAATTATGAATTCAATTTCTATTATCTTTGCCGGATTGATAAAATTTATAAAAACTATAATTAAAAAAATACATAAAAAACATATAAAGTCAATATAGATTAATTCGTTAAAAATTATTAGTGGGTCATGAGGTTATTATCAAATAATTAGTAGAAAATCAAAATAAATCATGAAGATCAATTCTCATTCAAACATAATATTAAATGATGAAATTATAAGATGGAGAATTAATTAAATAAATAAATGAGTCAACTGAGTTAATCTATATAAAATTCATAGCTGTCAAACTTGTGATTTGACTAGTAAAATCACATGATTTTGCAAGTCAACACATATATATTATGTTAAATAGGATAGAAAACTCGAAAGCTGGTAAACTATGTAAAACTCAGTCAAATTTGATTAAAATCAGTCAAATTCAATGAACTCGGTAAACTTGAACTGAGTTTATCAAGTTAGACAAGATTAACAAAAACTATTAATATTTTTTATTCTTTCACCTTCACCTTGACCTTTCCTGAAAACAATTATTATTAACAAATCACATGTTTTAGTTTTCAAAGAGGTAGAAGAAAACGTTGAATTGAAGTGATTTTTATAAAGAAAAAGTTGGGTGGGATGAGGTGGAGGAGGGGAGGAGGACTGAAGGAGAAGGTGGTGCTCAAGAGTGCAGTTTTTGTGAAATTTAAGGGTTTAGTGGGAATGGCAATCAAGTAATGAGCAAAAGCTACGAAAATGATAATGAGTTATTAGTCCTGATAAAAAGAGCACAAGAGATAAGCTTGAAAGTAAGAGGGAGAAGGATTAAGAAAACTGACGATGATGATGTTGATTTGAGAAAGAGAGTGAGAGAAATTGTGATTGCCTGGGTGGCATGTGTGAGACATCCATTTATCATGTTACCTTTTCTTCTTCTTTTTAAAAATTCAAAAATATTTTTAAAAATTATAAATCAAAAAAATCAAAAGCTTTTTTCAATTACAAAAATAAACAAACTTGTCAAACTCCATACCAGGTTAATTTTTTCATAACGCTAAATAAAATAATTATGTAACATCAATGATTTCAAATAAAAAAATAAAAATTTAAAATTGAGGTGATTGGAAATGATGATTTATATTGTTAGAAAGGCAATCAAAATAACAAATTAAAAAACAATATAAGATAAATATACTGTATTTATATTTAATATAAATTTTAGTTTATATAACATGCTATATTATTTGTTTTAAGTTAGTTAATGAAAACTTATTTAAATTATATATAAATTTTTATTTGAATCATGTATTTAAAAATATTTGAACTATATATGAATTTTTATTTCAACAATGTATTTTAAAATGCTAAACTATCTTAAAAAAATTTCCTTATAATTTCATTATCCGTTTTTATAATCCAAGTTTATTTTATATTTTTTGTATTATGTTAAAAATATATTTTTAACAATCTTGGTCAAACCAACCCAGTAAAAAGTAAATTCAGTATTGAAGGGCACATGACCCAAATTTCAAGACTAAGAGAACTTCTTTTGAATAAAACATAAAAAAAACTTAATTTAATTGGAGTTAAAACACCAAAATCTTTGATCCTTATCGAGAACAAGATATTATCGTAAAAAATAAATAAAAAGATTATAAAGATAATATCTCACATCAGCGATTGAGGGTTTGGTAGCTAACCTTATTAATAGTACTGGGTACTAGCATGTTATATGCGTTTTGAAACATGAGACTCGGAAGTTGGCTCACATCATCAAGAACAAAATCATAAAAACAGTAAGACCCAAAACGAATAATAAATGACATGTGTGGGTGGAGTTGTTACATTTGATATCAGAGCTGATCTCACTAGTTGTCCAGTTGTGCGAATAAGATCATCAAGTTCCTTAAATAAATTAATTGTCATATTTTAGATCCGTGGACAAGGGATTATTAGCACATTAAGCACTATTTTCAAGTCACGAGACTGAAATTACATAATAAAAAAAATAACAAGTATAAAATTTAATTCATAATTAATTCAGTATTAAATAATAAAATCAAGAACAATTAAAAAATTCGAGTCAATTCATTAAACTCATAACTTATATTATGAAAGTATTATAATTAAATTAAAAATAATATTAAATAATAAAATTATAAAAAATATCACCAATAAAAAAAATATATAAAAAAAGAAGAAGATGCAAAGCTTAAACAGTGATACGTAAGAAGGGGACGTGTGATTACAACTTGCAAGCTGCGAATGTTGCCGGTTTTGTTATCGGGATTCGCCATCTTTGGTGGTGTTTATATATATGTATATATATATATAATTTAAGATAAAATATTTCAATATTTTGTTTCCTTTGATATTTCTGGCTGGACAGTAGCACCTGTAATGCTAATTTCTTAAAGTAATTGATAAAATGTTTTAAGAAAATACCTTTGAGTTTTAAGAACATTAAAATTGATTATTTTTAAAAAGTAATTTTAAATGATTTTAATGTAATAAAAACCAAGTCACTAAAAAAAAGTCTAAAAATATCAAATTAATAACTTTTTCATCTATAATTATTTTTATAAAAGAGATATCTATATTATATCGTCAAATTTTCTAGTATCATTGGTAGCTAATGATATTGTATTAGTTACTCTCTAAATTCATTTTTAATAAAAAATAAATTCAAGTATAAGAAATAAATGATAATATCAAAGACGTTTTTCACATATCAATTTTTTATCCTTAATTGAATATTATGAGATGCTCATCCTAAATCACAATAATTTTTTTATAATTTATTAATTTTCAATTAAACGTTTCCTTTTCAATGTTCATTTATCGGCTTATAAGTTAAGAGTTTATATCAATTCTAAGGGAATATTTTATTATTAGTCCTGGTGGACTATTGATTTTATTTTCCCTGTCCTTTTATTATTATTATTATATATTTTTTTAAATAAATCCAATAAGTAATTATTAGATATTACTATTTACTCCTTGACAGCAATGAAATTTTTAACTAAACAAGATTAATTATATGATCAAGTTATATTCATTTCACAAAAATTTATTTCAGTGATTGATTGATATTATGATAATGATTATTTTTTAAAATATTTTTTAATTTAAAAATATATTAAAATAATATATATTTTTTAAAATATTTTTAATATTAACATATTATAATAATTTAAAGATATCTAAAAAAATAAATTAAAATAAAAAAATATTTTTTTAAAAAACGACAACATCACTGTAACAAACACTCCCCAATGGAGCGGTTCGCTTGTGTCCAAAGGATTCTACGGTCCCGAAAGGTCCGCATATCTTGGTCGTTCTTATTAACATCAACATCATATATATATATATATAGACTTGTTTAAAATCCAATCAAGTTTTGATATTTGGCCCACTAATTTGAAAAATATTAAAGCTCAAGGCCAATCCAGGCCTTCTGTCTAATGCTATTTATATTTGTTTTTGCTTCCTCTTTCTAATTCTACCTTAGCGCTCTCCTGTTGTTTTCTTCTCGCGCTAACAGTCACCGACGAAAAAACCGGTCAAGAGACATCTCGACTGTGAATAGCGATTACCTCGACGGGGAATCATCGGAATCTGGAAGCCTCTCCTTTTATAAACAATAAAGCACGACCTGACCATGAATCCAGAGTAGTGAGTTACTTTTCTAACAATAATCTATTACATCAAACACTTGTTAGGGTTTTTATTATGGATTGTTTAGGGTTTTTATGTAATCTCATTATCTGTTTTTGGATTGGATGCTGAAATTCGGTTACCAAACCCTAGAATCACTAGCTCTCGCTGTAGATCCATGGATTTTAATGAAATTTTATTTGTTATGATCAACTAATCGGCCCGATAAAGATTAATTAATTGGACATAATTGAATATAGGCTCGATACATTGTGTGTAGCTTGATTGATTTGCATGTGTTTTCCAATCATAAATTTGAGCTATGATTGAGGTTTTGGGCTACAAGGAAAGGCGCGAAAGTATTCAGGATGGAAATTTTGTAGTGTGTATGTTTTAGATGCGTGAAAGATTGCATAGTTGTGGCCAACGTTGTGTGACTGGAAAGGAGGAAGGGCTCTTCTTATAAATATATTTAAAATTTTGCATGATTGTTGTAGATGAATTTTTCGATCGTAATATGTCAACATGGGATGGAAGAAACGACATTGAATTTATTTATTTATTTATTTTAGACGTTTTTCATTGACTTGGTCTGTAATTGTCGTCAGCAACAGTAGTGATGGTTCTTGTTGGGGGCTCCTGGTTCCTGGGCTAGTTCACCTTTGCAACCTACATTTTGATGGAGCTCTAATTTTTCTTCTGTTCTTTTGCAGTGATTATTTGTTCAAGCTCCTTCTCATTGGTGATTCTGGTGTTGGCAAATCCTGTCTTCTTCTAAGATTTGCTGTAGGTCTAATACTGCTTTCATAGTGAATATTTGTATCGTGTGTTTATTTGGTTTATTAGTGCTTATTTCTGTGATTTTTATTGGACAAAAAGTTTACGCACTGATTTTAAGAAATTGAAATATTACCACCATGGAGGAAATAATATGCCCTTGCATTGTTTTATTCTTTGCGGACACATGCACTTGATTTTTGTTTAGTTGTTCTTTGTGGTTGCATCTCTTACATTTGAGAAATCTATAATTTCTATTATGCAGGATGATTCATATATTGAGAGTTATATAAGCACCATTGGGGTCGACTTTGTAAGTTAACAGTACAATGCACTCCATGATGATTCTCACTGACAAAGTGATGACTGTTGTACCGTATCACTGATTTCATTTTTTCTTCCTTGCAAGAAAATACGTACTGTGGAGCAAGATGGGAAAACCATAAAACTCCAAATCGTATGTGCTTTGTTTTTGTGGACATCCATTTTTGAGACTGCCATATTCTTTATTTATCACAATATATATTGCTGATGGAGCCTTGGACTTTTTTGATTTTTTAGCACTTGGTGTGACCTTGTCATAGTTTCTCAGCGACTTATTTAATAGTTTGATTGCATTTTGTTTGACATTTAGTGGGATACTGCTGGGCAAGAAAGATTTAGAACAATTACCAGCAGCTATTACCGTGGGGCACATGGTATCATAGTGGGTGATCTTTCTCATCTATTTCTATCTGTACTTTGATTTCACCTAGTATTTATCTTTTTAACTTATCTCTTCATGGTGCTGTTGTAGGTTGTTTATGATGTGACAGACCAAGAGAGCTTCAACAATGTCAAGCAGTGGCTCAATGAAATTGATCGGTATGCTAGTGATAATGTGAACAAACTTCTGGTTGGAAACAAGTCTGATCTCACTGCAAATAAAGTGGTGTCATACGAGACAGCAAAGGTAGATCTATTTTATCTCTATGTAACAAACTGTTATCAGCTGGTTATTGACATGTGTATATTTGTGCTGATCAAAATTTAGTTATTGAACTAAACTCCATTTTCTTTGTCATTTTTAGGCTTTTGCTGATGAGATTGGCATACCTTTCATGGAAACTAGTGCAAAAGATGCCACTAATGTGGAACAAGCTTTCATGGCCATGGCTGCTGCAATCAAGGATAGGTGCTGTTCTGTTATTTTTTGTGTTAACATTGAACCCCTCTTCTCTCCAAAAAGAAAAGAAGTCATGTCAGACGAGTCTAGACATAGAAGTTCTTATTTGCCTCTCTAGTTTTTCTTGTATTTAACTCATAGATTAAAGAAGTCTTTTGGTGGAAAATGTTGCACAAGCTGAAGTAATTGCAATGGTCAGATTTGCTAGCTTATTGGACAAGTCGGTAAATGGCTTATTTGCAAATGTGAACTGTGATTTGGTTTGGTGAACCTTTTTAAATCAAACCCTAGCTAGGTGATTAAATGGAGATTAAATGCAACATTGTATTTAAATGAACTCTAAATACGTTCAGTTTGATCCAAAATGCCAGAAAAAATGAGCAGTAAATTAGATTTTCTGGTTGATACATATTTGCTGTATTGGGTGTGTTTCTTCTATTGTTCATTGGTGCTTCAGTTTAAGTTAGATTAAGCAAATTGTCATATCTGAAATCAGTGCGAAGATGTTCTAGAATGTAGTAAATTTCTTAATTTTGTCTTTGCTTGCCTATTTCTGCACTTGCTTGCATCTTTATGTAACACACCCCGTACTTTACGTTTCCTATCAATCCAGAATGGCGAGCCAACCAGCCATGAACAACGCAAAACCTTCAACTGTGCAGCTCAGAGGACAGCCTGTTGATCAAAAGGGAGGCTGCTGCTCGTCTTGAGCCAGTAGAAGTATTGATAAGTTTTCTGTGCCTTGTCCATTGGCTCAACCATTACCTGTAAGAGACCTTTTCTTCTTCTTTATTCTCATGCACTTAAAACCTGATTTGAAGCCGAACAATGTTGTTAATTTCCCTCCTTTTAAGTTCCTGTAAACTGTTTCAAGGCCGGTTATTTAAACACATTTGGGCTTGTACAAAGTAGTAATAGTATTCAACATCGTTCCTCATGTGACCTATTCTCTTAAACCACGTGTCTTTACTGTATGTTTTCAGTTCTGTGGTTAATTTTGCTTTCTATTCAAGTGTGGATTCAAGCACATGAATAAATGAGTATGTTTCTGGCCATGAAATGGCTAGTTCAACTATTGGGATGGATGAAGTTTATGCAAATGGCCGTTGTCCAATTTTATTTCCAAACAACCGAGTCAGAAATGAGGATGGAGGAGGGATTCTAAAGTAGAGGGGAATCTGTAGGACGAAGCAGAACTTGTATACAAGATTGGGAACTCTGGTATAAATTGCACATAGGTTCAAAATGAAAATGCCATGGGAGGTGATTTTCTCCCTCAGGAAAAGGGAAACCGGATCATCCTTGGATATATCTGGCAGAGTGGTACTATCTTCCTCGTGTAGTCTTGGAGCTTACTTCAAATAGAGGGGTAGCTACTTGCTGGCATGAGCCAGGTGCCTGCTCAGAAGCTGCCTGATGTTTGGCGGTTTGGGTACAGCTCGATGCCACCCTAGTCCCCAAAGTTAAAATGAACAACGGGGTAAATGATGTGAAAGCTGAAGATATGGTCCTTGGGCTCGGTAAAGATAAGCTAGGATGGGGAGTTTCGGTTTTATGCCGACATTGTTTTCGACACGCTGATACAGTGGTTAATTGTTAAGGATTGGGAGGAAAGGTTAACTGAACTCGATGTCCATCATGGCATGGATTAATAAGTGAATCGTCTGAGGAGCTAACTTGGTCAGTCAGTAAACTTCAATTTCTGTCGATTTAGGAATTGAACCTGTTACTAAGGGGCCACTACTAAGGCCCCAAAGATATTATTAGCCAATACTAGAACGACTTTCTTATACAACTTCAACTTAAACCTAATTAAGAGGGGGGGGAATCTTAGCATAAGCTATTTCAATCAAGACTTCGTGCACCCAACCCCACCAAAGCTCGTCATGCTAGGGCCTGGGATCGCTGCATAACCCTTTTTTTTTGGACGAATCCCAAGCTGCATAATCGCATACCAGGTGTGAGAAACGGGCGACAGATCTCGCATAAAAATACAAAGCAAATTACCCTTAGACCATACCCTGCACCAACATGGGCTGCATCAAAGCTCAAAAATCAAAATACAACAACTATTTTCTCAAGTAAAAATATAATCCACTCCATTGACTCCATCCGATTGTCGCCTACCGCACCTTTATCTCAAGTCTTAAATATATATATATATATATATATATATATATATGTTTTCTATAAATACCATCCAAGAAAGAAGAAGGTAAACCTCGTAATGAAATGAAAAGAAAAAAACCTTCCAGGGGATAAAACACAACCAGCATTTCAGTTCTTCTCATCAAGGCCAGATGATGCCATGCCCAATAAGCAAGAGACTTGGGCTGAACCCATTATGTCAGAAAGATTTGGGCTTTAAGAGTCGGTTCCCGTGACCCATCGCCTAAAGAAAACCCCGCAGCCCTTTGTTCCGATTTTTAATCCTTTTTCCTTACAAATAATTGTAAGCGAAAGAAAAGAGAAAGATAAAAGGAAGGAAAAAAGCCATGGCAGCGACAGAGGGAGATAACGGAGAGTTCTACCTTCGTTACTACGTAGGTCACAGAGGTAAATTCGGTCACGAATTCCTGGAGTTCGAGTTCCGCCCAGATGGCAAGCTCCGGTACGCCAACAACTCTAACTACAAAAACGATACCATGATTCGCAAAGAAGTCTTCCTTACCCCCGCCGTCCTGAAAGAGTGCCGCCGCATCATCTCCGAGAGCGAAGTGCTCGTCTTCCTCCCTCTTTTTTTCTATATGGATGCTATCTCTTGTTTCGCCTAGTGTTTAGTTTATTTTTTCGGTCTCATTAATTAAATGAAAATAACAACCATGCCATTTTTCTAATTTGTTCGTTAGATGTATTTATTTTTCCGAATGCAAATTATGTACCTGTGTGTGATTGAATTGGATGCTTTTGAAGATGTGATTAGTTCTATAATGGTGTAAAAATTATAGTAAAAATGCAACACCCTTTTCGTAGATTTGTAATCCAAATAATTTTTTTCAACTCTTCGGAGCTGTTTCGAAGTTGCAAGCAAATTCTAATGGAGCTTAGGGTTTTGGTTTGCTTGATTTGTAATTAAATAAGCTACGCTTTCGGTCATGATAAAAATCTGTTCTCTTTTTTGCTTTCTTTTTATGTAAGCAAGAAAATTACTTTCTGAATTCTGATTCGTTTTTTTGGTTTGGGAATGGGGTATTTTTGTTCTGGATTTTGGTGGTTTCTCTGTGTAGCTTTTATTGTTGTTTGGTCTTTTCATATATTTGAAATCATTGGTTTCTTTAGATTATGAAGGAAGATGACAACAACTGGCCAGAGCCAGACCGGGTTGGGAAACAGGAGCTGGAGATTGTGATGGGGAATGAGCATATTTCTTTTACTACATCAAAGATTGGATCACTTGTTGATGTTCACAGTAGCCAGGATCCTGAAGGGCTTCGCATTTTCTATTATCTTGTCCAGGTGATTGCAACTCATTGATTGTTTTTTATGCATGCTTTCTTTTACGGTTATCTTGTTCATGAACACAAATATCTCTTTAAATGTAGAAGTTAGAGCTTGTTTTTGTGCATAAATACTGTCTTTGTACATTTCATTCTCTGTGAAAGAATTCTGATTTTGTGTTACTTTTGAATGCACTCGGTCTTGAATTGCAAGTTATCCTTGTTAACATGCTGATATGTGGTTGATAAATTGCGGCAATAGTGAGAAAGTAGGTAATATTGCATCCCTGAAGAAAAACTATACATGTTTATCATGTGCAATGTATGTCATAATGAATTCAAACAACCTGTTTTTTTTTAAAAAAAATGAAAACCTGAGTTTATGTGCTCATGGTATTGTGGGATAGAATGACTTTTATGATTATCCATTAAACCTTTCTTGAGAAAAAAATACTTTCTCTAACTTTTAATTTTTTGGGGAAGGTGGATGAGGTTCATTTGAACACTACAGGATGTTAATGGCAAAGCAATCTTCTATTGTTCAAAATTCAAAACACCTTTTTATGTTTATATGTACTTGTTAATATTAGCATTAGTGTTTCATTGCTAGTCAATTTTAATTTCTTCTGGGACTTATTTGTGTTTATGTGGTTTCAGGACTTGAAGTGCTTTGTTTTCTCTCTCATCTCTCTCCACTTCAAAATCAAGCCCATATAACAACCATCGTCTTAACCATTCATTGCATGCTTCAAGGGGCTGTTTTTGCGGATGTTTGAATTGTATACGTTGCAGTAGGGTTTGTCATTTGCTCTTTTTTTTTTTCTTTTAGTTTAATCAGAAGCTGTCCAAGGTTTTATCAATGCTTGGATTGATGAATATTTCATGGAATGGAATGGTAGTGTTATGAAAATTTAATGTGTCCTGGACCCTTTCCAGCGGTGTCTGAAATCTTTGGATATGTTAACTACTAAGATTTTAATCTAAAGAACTTTCAGCTGTGTTTCAAATGTACAGTACTGACTATTTAATGAAGCTCGTGACTTGGCTTAATTCGTTCCAAGGAACCAAGACGGAATGAGCTGGGCCCTTGAATAAAACATCAGATTGCTGCAATACTTTTGTTGACCACCCGGAAATAGGAGTCACCAGGTATGATCACGGCTAGAAACATTTTGACTGTAATGTCTGATTTAGAGCACTGCTGAAACTAAACAGAGATCATCGGTGGCTGTTAGAAAGTTTGATGCTATAGAGAGCTTGAAATGCAGGAGCATTATATTTGGATGAAAGAAGTTCAAGCTTCCGGGACATGATTTTTGACCGAAACAAAAAAAGAAAAAAAGAAAAAAGAGAGAGATTGTGCTGAGCTTGTCGCTTTCCAGTCAAAACTTTGATTCCTTCACTTTTTTTACTTCGACTCTAATATTAAACACGTTGGTATTCTCTCCACCATTACAGCATTGTATTATATAGCTTTGTCAATCTAACTAACATCCAAGGTACAAATATATCTTTTTGTAGGGAGTGGATAAGGCCAGCTTCTCCATCGACCCCATAATTTCTTTCCATGACATGGTTGATTCCTTCCCTCTAGTGCCATCCTCCTCCGCAACAGATGCCATCTTTGTGAACCACGACTTGCCTCGAACCATCTTTGTGAACCATCATCGTGGTAGCCCTCGCGACTTGCCTCAAACGCTGTCGTAGATACCGTGAGCTCTGACGGTGGGTGCATTTTTACTGCAAATGGCTTCAATCAAAACCCTAGTTGAACCCTGGATCACTGCTAACATTGAAGAAGGCGTAAAATTAGTTTCACCCCACATCATCGAGTACGAGAAGAAAATTTTTCAACTCTTTTTTCAAGGTGCTCAAGTAGTGCATGCCATGTTTATCCCCACCCATGTTTTATCGAAGAGTTTCCAACATTCTTTCTAAACCCACCATGCCTGCAAGTGGAACGACAAAGGGAACTTGACGATTGAAAGCGGCAGTCAGCAAGATAATGATATTAGAGACGTCATATTCCCTTACCTCTGAGCTTCTAAGGGAGGAGTCCGTCTTCAGGTTGGGGTTATACTGAGGAATTTTATCGACAGTTATTAACCACTCCAAATTCGGTTGCATCCTTTCAAAGTTCATCTACGAACTTGTTTTTAGAGCCATACGTACAGGAGATAAGAAAGGGTTGGAGAGACAAAGAAGTTGCGCACCTTCCCCTTGAGATTGTTTTGAATCTCTAACTTCGGTCTAGGAATCTCAAGCAAACTCGTCTAATACATCTTCAGCACAGTGAGCTGCATTTTAGGCTTTTCCAACCAATGCCTCACAGATTCTTCTGCCTCTGGACTACGCTCAGCGTCATGTAGAACAGCTTTTATAATGGTCAAGACTTCCTTCAGCTTTTCCAGCTTTCCCTTAAATCCCCATGCAAGACTTGGCCATTCAAGCAAGTGAACCCCCCCCCCATTCAACATCTCCTCCATAGCAGATTGGAGAAACTAGCTGCCATGTTTTTCTTTGGTAACTATTAATGACGAGAGAATTGCCTTGAAAGTTTTGGAAATAGAGGTGGCAAGAGAAAAAAATAAAACATTGCATGTTGTTACTTTTGTGCTTATAAATCAGTGAAAGATGAGGTCTCTTTCACTGAACCAAGAGTATCAATGTAATCAAACGTTGTGCATTGGGCAACTGAGGTCTCTTTCTTTCTTTCCTTTTTTTTTTCTGTTCAAACGGTTCATGATTAATGAATATGGAGTAGAAGCATAAAAAAACCCACCTCCGCTATGCCAAGGCCACTAGATTTGGAAGAACGCACATTCAAGCTTCAATGACATGAATCTCGAAATCATTGAATTCTTAGACTGCACTGAACTTGATTTGCCCTTTTACAATCAATCCCATCTCTGGTTTTCTAACCCTAAGCAAATCCAAATATAAAACCCTCAGGTTCTCGAGAGTGCCAAGGCGTTGTATGCCAGAGCTTATTGATCTAAAAAAGACACAAACATAATATTTTATATTGAAATATCGGTCATCAAGAGAGAATTTATACAGGGAGTGAATCAGGCCACCTTCGCTTTACCTCAGATTTCCACCTGACCTCCCTTAATTTCCCATTTAACCCGTAATCCCTTTCCATAACAAGATTGATTCCCTCATCTGAATACCACCCAACTCCAATGCAAAGGATGCCATCTTTGCTGACATCAACATAACCAGTTACCCCTCCAGGCAGCCAAAGGACAGTTACATCCTGCATATCCATTATCTCTTCCTCTCCAAAGTAAACTGGATTATCAGGCAGGCTTCTCTTTTTCAAGGTCTCTGTACAAAGATAGACATATGGGGTACCGTTGCTTTCCTCTATAGCTATCTCATCCCCAAATATTGGAGTAGCGCTCATCTCAAATACCTTCCAGGGCCCTGCAAGCTCTGATGGCTGGGTTCGTTTCCGCTGAGAAAATGGTTTCACTTCAAACTCCAGATCACTGTTTTAAGTTGTTAAAGCATAAAATTAGTTTCACCGCAAAAGGAGATATATAAACTGTTCATGCTTATAGCTCCATTCCTAAGAACAGAGCAAATGAATGCAGAAAAACGAAAGAGGGGTTTTTGTACCCTGCTTGATAAGGTTGAACTGAGACTTGCACTGATCTATATTAACTCAGTTCAAAGCTGCAGTACTATATAATACTGAATTGTAAATACCTTTCTGCACGAAGATTTGCAGGACTGACCCACTCTTCCTCGTAAACAGCAACTCTCATGATTTGTATATCTGAACCCCCGTTGTTGAATTCTATGGTATGAACAATACGAAGTCTTTTGTGACAACCTTTAACCAAACACTAAGCACGAAAAAACATCAACAAACAGAAGCACTGTTTTTCTCACAGTAAAATAAGAAATCGAAAAGCTCATGTATCATTAAAAAGCTCCATGGCACTACCAAATCATGCTAAACTTACTTGTTCAAATTTAAAAGTTGGAGAAAGGTAATAGTTCGAATCATCAACTTCGCCAACTGGAATATCAACTGGTCCCCTGGAATATGATCCGTCCTGAAAATTCATCATGTAGACCATTATATCATTGACCTTACTGATCAGGTATGCAGAGGAAAGGATGTACAAATGCATGTGTGCACAGTTGCACACGTAGATATATAAGCAGTTTCCAGTTAAACAATTGATTGAAACTACAATTATGAGACTCCTTGAAACAACTATTCTAATAGCTCTGATGAAAGTGACAGCAATTACTCGGGTACACTGAATGTTAACATAAAGCAAACAAAGCACCATAGCATCGAAAACCCTAGTATAAAAACGTGTCACTGCTTTCAATCCTCAAAAAGTAGCTTGTGCATCACATGCTAGCACAGACATAACTTCCATCCAGTTTTATATCAAGAACTAATTGCAGCTGGGGCTGATCATACCTCAAAGAAAACTAGTCCTGGTTCATTACCCATAACATCTTCTTCCATTAAATCACTAGTTTCAAAGTTAAAAGATTCAAAACCAGGCAGAACATGATTCCTGATAGGCCGCGCGGCCATTTTTTCAGCAGGTAAAGATGCATCCCCTTCTTTATGATCATCTTTACTTTTATTGTTGCCTCCTATATACTGTGGCACTTCACCATAAGGATTTAAAGTCACCCAATTAATCTTTCTTTGAATTTGAGATCTCTGTTCTCCAGATGGAGACGGCACTGCTTCAATGCGCGCAAGAGTGTAGCAATCATATAGGTTTTCATTCTTGCTTCCAACTTCAATGGGCTCCATTTCAGCAGTAATTGGTGAAAATACAGCCCCCACCCCCTTCCATATCCCACTGACACTACTGGTAAATGTATTCCATACTGGTCTTATCACAGGTTCCTGAAAGGGAAAAAAGCACGACTTCTCGTCACTTTAAACTCCAAAGCACCAAAAAATAATTTAGCAATCAAAGTTTGAAACTTTGAAACCTGTATTCTACGTGCAACTAAAATGAAAGAAAACATCCTTTAAGACAAATAACAATTCCCAAAATTCAAGCAATTCTATTTACCACTTATTGCAAATTCAAATACCAAAGCAATCGCATCACAAAACATACTGAGAAAGTGAAAGAAGAAGAAGAAGAAGAAGAAGAAGAAGAAGCATCGAAGTCTAAAACTCTGAAGCCTAATTACATGTGCATCTAAAATGGCAGAAAAGAGAATCCAAGCCACGTAACAAAATATCCCCAAATTCAAGCATTTCCATTCCAAATTCAATTACAAGAACGATCCACTTAACAAAAAACACAAAACCAAAAGAAAGCAATAATATTTTATAACTACCTGCGTTTGAAGAACAGTTTCAACCTCCATTAACATGGTGCCAGACACCATAACTTCTCCAGCTTTATTCCTCTTCCCCCTGACAACTCTCCTTCCTTTCCTCCTCTTTTGTTTCCCTCTCTCCTTTTCCTTATCAGATGTGGTTTTTTCCATGTCATTGTCAATGCTCCATACATTTTCCTTCCTGCCCCTTGCTTTCACCCTCGCTTTACTCTGGTGTTGCTGAGGTTTGTTGTGGGACTGTGTTATCATGTTGAGTTTTTTGGGTTTGGGAAAACCGGAGGGGTTTTGTGTGGTTTTGAGTGTGTGGTAGTGGAACCCTGAGTGGGGCTTCGATGTGAAAACCTTGCAGAGGTGAAGACATGGTGATTGCATTCTCAGACGGAAGAGGAAGAGGATAGAGTTGATTGACACGGTAGTGTTCGACTTCGAACTTTGAAGGGGATATAGATGGGTTACTATTTCAATTTTTGTGTCCTCCAGGATATGGAGTGAGCCCAAACTAGCGGGTAACTAGCTCGTCAAAGAGAAGAACATATGGTGGGGAAAGATGAACCAGGCCCCAAATACTAACCCCTTAGCCCAGCAAGTAAGGAACTAAAAGCCTGTTTTTAACTAAATCATATGTACAGTTGAATTTTAATAATTTATTATAATTTTTATACTTAAAATAAAAGATACTAAATTATATAATTAAATGTAATTATATTATTTGAAATATATGCTGAAATTAATTGAATTAATAATTTTTACTAATGTTTTCCCAATTCATAAATCATTTCCTTTTATCACAAAAACATTTCTTTTTACTGTGAAGATCCTTACATTTATTTTTCTCGTAATTATCTATTAAATATCGGTGCTCGAATTAATCTGTATATTAGTAATAAATCAAATCTCCATTGTGGAGTTAGAGGAAAGACGTGCAGATGAACTCTCGGTGCTAGCTAGCTGGCAATGAACAAGATTGTGGATGTTGATGGGTATTTTTATAATATTAATTTAATTTTTAATTTTAAAAGGAATTGATTTATAAATTAGGGGATCTCTTTTTTCCCCTCTATATTTACAGGTTTTTCCCAAAATAAACAAAAAAATTTTGATTTTTTTTTAAATATTGATAATCACTGCAAGTCTTTTATACATGCATGCTGGCATAGCGTACATGTTTGAAACATAAATGAAAAAAAAAAGTTTTTTATTTGATTTTTCAGATTTGAGTTTAAAAAATAAAAAATAAAAATAAGATCAAACTATCCCTTAACTAAGAGAAACAAGAAAGGAAGGATGTTATTCTTCTCTCTTGAGATGGAATTGGATCCCTCCTACAAACTATTCTTAAGCTCCACTGTACGTGATAGAAGAAGCAATATTCTAAGTACCTGGTTTAATCAAATAAATTGCTCAGTGCCCGGCGACTGTCTGGTGAATTTCAAGGATTAAGATTTCCGATTAAAAAGAACGCCAAGAGAAAAGGAACATCCTCCACACCACCCGGGCGGCCCCCCCGCCAGCAGCGCCCGCCCCGCTCTAGAATCTGTCTGAGTTAATTATAAGAAGAAAAAGGTGAGGAATACATGTAAAGAGGCTTTGGCGTGTTTTTATACATGACTTTCAAAGCCTTAGGCTCGATTTATGCACAAAACACCTTTTGATGTCGCAAAAGGAATGATTATCTGGAGATTGGGAAATACATGTGTGCATGGTATGCAGACGCTGGGCCTCCCATGTTAGATTTAGGCCTCTGCATGCCATTTCACATGCATAATCATACGTGCATTCCTTCAAATTGAACGGTTTATTTAAATCTCAACCGCAAAAGATGTAGACAGTATTTGAAAATATAGTTGAATCATGGTTTTTTTAAATTTAAAATTTTTAAGCACATAAGTGGGTATAGCCAATAGACATGTGATGATTGAGCTTTAAATTGTGCGTATGTTAGCTTATTATTATATGATGGGTGACGGGTTGGAAAAAAAATTTAAAAATGGTTTGTATTAGTATATCACATGTTATATCAAGAACAACGATGAGGTGGATAATATCAGTTATTAAGATAAAAATAAATAAGAAGAACATTTGTTTACCTATGTTTTTAAAAGGTTAGGAAAGATCGTGACAATTAATAATTGATTTAAATATCTATATACGATGGTATTTGCCAGGTGCATTGTATCTATATTATCTTATTTCCCTAAACATTCATGTAATCTAAAGTATTACAAGTCTTGACAACTAAAATAAAATTGATTGATATACAATACG
This sequence comes from Populus ilicifolia, assembly GCA_015708895.1. Classification (NCBI taxonomy): domain Eukaryota; kingdom Viridiplantae; phylum Streptophyta; class Magnoliopsida; order Malpighiales; family Salicaceae; genus Populus; species Populus ilicifolia. Next base: position 3,390,925 of record SRLM01000119.1, on the reverse strand, counting down.
TTTTTTTACATATAACTTTTCTTTTATATATAACTTTTATTAAATGAAAGTTGAATGATAACTTTTGATTAATTTCTATTGTTTGTGAAGACATTGATGAGATAACTTGTGCCTTAACCAACAATTTACTTAATTTGTATTGTTTTGAACTTCAATAGGTTGGGTAATTCTAAGCAACTTTAATGGGAGATAAAATCTTTTATGGTGAATATTGACATGCATACAGGGGATAGGTTTATTTATAAGTGATCCAAAACCATTCATCTGAATTTTTTTTTTTATATATATATATATTTATAAATTAGGATGATTTTGGTATTAATCCCTATATGAACGTTACAAAATTATCCTTAAATTGAACAAGTTAGGGATGATAAAAACCTATTAATAGACACTTCAAGCTCATTTACGATGAGCTGAGATGATTTTTAACTGTAATTAAATTATATGATGTTATCTTTAAAAATTATGAGTTTAGTTTATATTTAATACAATTTTATGCTATTTTTTATTATGTTTAATTGTGAATTGTTATATTTCATGAATCGTGATGTGTATTGATTTTTTTTAATTGCGCTATGGATATAAATTGAAACTGTATTTTTAATTGTAATATATTTATTATATTGTTTTTTATAATAAAAAGCTGTAAATATAAAAAAATTATCCTAATAGCTTTTTTTAGTAAGTCACATTGCTTGTGCATGACTCACGAGTCACGGGCTCGTGATTTGTAAATAATACATGAGGAATGCAACTTGTTAAATTATATTATTTTTTAATAAATTTTAAATTTAGATATTTCACCGATTGTTTTTTTAATTGTGTTGATATATATATATATATATATATGACTCTGATAACAAACCTGTGTAATTTTACCAGTAACCATGTCCTTGCTGTCTTCTACTAGTTTGTTTTTATACAAGCTAGATAGATGTTTACTAAAAAAAATAAAAATTAAATGCTGTATTGGCATGGAGTGCATTTTGTCCAAGACATGAAGGAGAGGATATTACTTCAATACTGTGCGAATTAATATAATTATTAACAAAACAATATAATGACACGAGGTTGATTCTACAATGAAAACAACTTAATATAGATTTATAATAATTTGATAGCATCTTTGTTTGGTAAGTGAGTTTGTTAGTGGATTGGTGGCGCCGACGGTCGAGGATTTGAACTCTGCCTAGACTATTAGTTTATTTTTTTTATTTACTTTTAAGGAAATGTGTTATTTCAAAAAAAAAAAAAACACCGTGACCTCCTTTTTTTTTACTGTCTTAATTTTAAAAGTGTCCAGGAATATTATGTTACCATAAACGAGAATTAACGTAACAGAAGCAGCCCATTCATGAATATGACCCCACAGAGGTCTTGGTAAAAGTAGAAAGTCCACGCAGGATTGAATCGGCATGGAATAGTCTAGTTTATTCTGTTGCTTGCCAGGAGCAAAGTGACTGCCGCATCTGCATTTGACTATAAATTTATGCCAGGGGTTGGTTTGTAATTGCGGCAATGGTGTAAAATATTTTTGATATGAAAGTATAAAAAAATCATTTTAAATTAAAAGAGTTCCAGAATTTTTGAAAAACATAACCTGAATCCCGAGCACACTTCATTTCATAACTGAATTGGTTGCAACGGAAAGATGCTAGTTCAAGTACCAATAAATTGTCCAGCACCATTGCCCTCTCGTCAAGCAACCTCAGGGGGGGGTACAAGAAACGTTTCAGGCACTTATAATTTAACCATGCTAAAAATATTTGATGCTACCAATCCCAACACATGGGATTTTGTGTTCAATGGGATTTGTCTCTTTTTATTTTTATTTTTTATAGTTCATCCCTTCGGAGCAAGTGCTGAGGAATAATTTTTAAATATAAATTCATCAGTTTTTCTTAAACCCTGCAGGTTATGTATATTTATCCGTGAATCATATCAACGCTATCTGTATGATGATATCTCATGTTTTTCATTCCTCGAACCAATAACCCTTTTCCTTTCTGCGGAAAAAAGCCTCTGGCTCGTGCTTCCAGCCATCTGGGAGCCCCGGGTTCGAATCTCCACGCGGAGATTTGGCCTGAAAGTGATCTCATGTGTCGAGGTGGTTCCATAGTCCCGAGACTTTCTGTGGTGGGCTGAGTTGGCCTCTAACGACTAGCATGTAACAGTTCCGTTGCTTTCTCTAATAATTCACGGAGGGAAAACAATTATTGTAGCGTGTACGTTGAAGATGAATGCAGTGCACAGCATTAGATTAATAATCTTGATTTTTATTTTATTTTTTAATTCAGAAATAATCTCTCTTTGTCATGAAAAGACTTTTTTTTTTTGGTTTATTACAAGAAATCTTATATTTATTCTGCCCTTAATTCTCTATCAAGAGTTGCCTTCAGTGCCTCGAAGTCCTAATTGGACGAAGAGTCCAACAAGTCCCGGTCCACGCTGAAAGAAAGGTCGTTTGCTTGGGAGAGGCGGTTTTCGAGATGGGATATCTTGGGTTTAACAGGTATAGGTTACATGCTAAGTTCTTTATTATATTCACATCAATTATTTATTAAATTATCATATTAACATTTTAAATATTTTCAGATGAATACAGTAACCCGTGCGATCTGGCTCCTAAACCAAGCTCTACACCAGTTTGGTGGAAAGGCCCCTGCGTGGGGACCATGCCCCTAATTTGGAAGTATACATCAGTCACCGTGGGGTGTGGGCAAAGTACGAACGATGTTTTTAGCGTAGTCCCTGCGCACTTAATTGAACTCCATCCATCATGCCCTTGGTCCACGTTAGGCGACACCTCATGTGAGCTTTTTCACTTTTCTCAAGGGCATTTCCGCCAGCTTCTTGTCTTATATCGTCCAAATAATTTCTGCCTTCCTATTTTTGCAAATCTTTCTCCTTTTTTTCTCTCCTTCTGTTTATTCAAAAGTCGAGGCTTTTCGAAACTAGAAAGTAAATTGACAATCCCATCCAGCATTATCTTAGTTGATTCACATGGAATTCATACTTTACATGCAAAACGACTACAAAAGCTAACCCTGTCAAAACGTCTCACATTTTTCCTTGAAATATTCCCATGCTATAAAACCTCACGGGCTAACATTTACGTGGTTATAAATATTGAGTCGTGTACATTAAAATTAAAATTTAATATATAAAAATTATTAATTCAAATCTTTTAAATTTTAAAGTAGTTACAAACTTATATAATTATTATTTCCAAGATTCATAAAATCAATCCTGGCACTTAAATTATTTTAAATATTCATATTAATATAAAAAACATCTACGTGTGTAATAACTTGCACTTAATTTCCCATGAAGCCCCTTGAGAATCAAGCTACTCGTTGAAGTAGTTACTTTCTTTCTCTAATTTTTTTTTTAAAGATTTAGAGTATGATTGAGATTTTATCATATAAAAAATAAAGTTAACAATTATAATATTTAATTTTAAATAATATAATATAATTAATTAGATTATAAATTTATACTCTAAAAATTATTATTTTGAGGATAATAAATTTTAAATGCAATAAAAATTTATAAATCTATAGGATGTCGAGAATTAATCAAATTTGCCCAAGGCAACTCTTGAGAAAGAAGAAACACTAAAAGCAAGCAAATTACCTAACTATCCTATCCTAACCAGCTAACCTTCTTAGGAGCCCTCTTTTTTCCCGCTCGACACCCTTTCCTCCCGTTTAAAGCCCACAGCAATCAGCGTGCACATCGACTTCCCCGGTACGTTACCCCGTCGTAACCACACACACACACACAGAGTCACCACCGCCCACTCGTCCAAGATCAAGGACTAATTAAGACGCCGCGGCATTGAAGCATAAACTAAATTCAAGATTGTTTATGGTTAGCAATTGCGTGAAGGTTATGTTTTCATCTCTATCCTGCAAGCGTCACCCTAACTCAGCAGCAGCGGATTAAGAGCATCGAAGTGTCAAAAACGTAACATTATCACTAACTGGTGTATTAATTAAATCCCCATTAAATTCGTTACTATCTAAAAAGATCACCTGTCACTCTCCCCAAATAAACAAAATGCCTCCAAAAATCCAGAGAGACTGAAACAGAAAAGAATACAGCGAATAACTCACACCGCTCTCTCTCTCAGATCTAAAAGCAAACCCTAGCTTTCCTTTCCTTTTCCTTTTCACCCTCATTCAAAACATATTCACTTCTTTTTTCTCTAACAATTTCTCTAACATTTCATTCATCCTTTGCTAATTCAACGAACAAATATAATCGCTTGTTCTCCGTTCTTCGTTTTCTATAATTTGTTACCTTTTGTTGCTGACTCGGATCCGGTTGTCAGCTGATCCGGCCGGCATTTCCGATTCCGCTGTGGTTCGGTACTTTTTTCACTCATATTTCAATCCGTCTACGTTTTTATATATATATATATATGTTTGTCAATTTTGTGATGTTTAGGTTTTTGTCTGGTTTTCTCAGTTGAGAAACGTTGGAGTGAATAGAGAGAGAGGGGAGAGATGGATGATAGAGGAGGATCATTTGTGGCTGTGAGGAGGATTTCTCAAGGTCTCGAGCGAGGAACTAATACTTGCCATTCAACTTCTGGTAATCTTGTTTTAATTCCTTTTCTTTCTCTGTTAATGTGCTGTCGTTACCGTGTTTTTTTTCTTTAATATTGGATCTGTGGCTTGAATTGAATCAATTTATTTACTATTAATTAGGTTCTGAGTAACACGAAATTCTTCATGTCACATTCATGTTTTCTGATATTCAGTTTTTTTTTTTTAAAAAAAAAAATTGTCTGCATATGTAGTCTGATTATGATTATTCATGAAGTTAGATATCTGTACATCGTTTTTTATTTCTTTTGCTTTTAATACACTTTAATCTGAAGTCGACAAGTCAATTTTTTTGGATGTTTATTTTGCACCAACATCACATTTTTTTGCGAAGCTTATTTCTGTTACTGCGGTTTAGAAGAAACGATTGTTGGATATTGAGCATAAAGCATGCTAGTTAAGAATGATGTTTTTTCCTGCTTGTATTGGGGATTAGCAATAAAGCATGTGGATTGTTTTCTGCTTGTTGTTCTTGGAATGTTGCTGCATTGCATTGTTATGCTTTGCTGTTCAAGTTGTAGAAATTGAAATTTTCATCTAGAAGTTTTTATTGTGTCACAGCTGAGGCTGTGGCAGGATCAGCAGCGTGGCTTGGCCGTGGTCTTTCTTGTGTTTGCGCACAAAGAAGAGAGAGTGATGCTCGTCCCTCATTTGATTTAACCCCTGTACAGGTATTTTTTTTGTGCCTGATCAATCTAAAGCTATTTTTCTTTCCTTGTATCTCTTTTTCAAAGGGAAAACAAGCTTACCAGGAAGAAGTTTTCATCGACAATATTTTCTGCATCTCCTGGTGCCTTCTTTTGTTGTTTTTTGCACGTGTTTTATTTGTAATGTAAATCCAACATTTGTTCCGTTTGTGGTGGACTGTAACAAAACACTGCATATTTTTTCCTCCTTCTTTTTAATAGTTTCTGTACTCATCTGTCGCTTTCAAAGTACATTTACCCTGCTAATATTCATCCTCTGCTGTCATTAATGTTAAAATCTGCTGCACCAGCAATGCCAAATGAGAATTATCAAAGACACCAACCCCCATTTTTTAACTAATCTTTGGCTTTTCTTTAGTGACTTACTATCCTCGCCAATTAAATTATTATCTTCTCTTTGATGCATTCAGGAGGAATGCTTGCAGAGGTTGCAGAGCCGTATAGATGTTCCTTATGATAGTTCAGTTCTTGATCACCAGGTACCCATTCTGAAGGTTCCATTGATGATATGAACATGACAGATGTAGAATCAGTACAACCAATTTAAAATATGAATTGCTTGTTTGCTAGATTTGTCATTTTTATGAGTCAATTATTCAATTCACGTGTCTCATGCATATTATCAGGCTATAAATTTTTTGAAATGTGAAGGCTCTCTGATTATGTTATCATGTCTTATTGCTGCTTTCCTATAGGAAGCTTTGAAGGCCTTATGGAATGCTGCTTTTCCTGAAGAAGAACTTCATGGTTTGATATCCGAGCAGTGGAAGGAAATGGGTTGGCAAGGAAAGGATCCGTCAACAGATTTTAGGTAGACCATTGGTTCCTTTGTTAATCCCATGATGTTGTTCTCAGCAATTCCCACCATCATTGCCTTGTTATGCTTATGATACTCGCATTTATTTTTCTAGGGGTGGTGGTTTTATATCATTGGAGAATTTGTTGTTCTTTGCTAGGAATTTTCCGGTACGTATTGTTTAGAAACCTTAGTCAACTTAATTTCCTCTGTGGCTTCCTCGGTCTTTTTTGAATGTTTTTTTAGGTGACACCATGGAAACCTAGACCATTGCATTACATTTTTGTTTAATGGACACCACAATATTTAGGTTCAGACTTATTGAATTTCTCTATCTCATGGCATTTGAGCTAATCTCTGCACTTGCATGTGTGCCACTAACAATAGTTATTGCATTTTTATGCATGTTACCCAATGGTTTATAAGCTGTAAAATTAGTAAACCTGTGTAAGAGTTAGTGTCATAATTTTTTTTTTTTGTGGAAGTGTAATAGTTTTAAAACGAGATCTATTTAAATTCTGCTATCTATATCATCTTTTTTCCTCTGAAAGTAACCAAACCTGTCCATGGCTCCATGCAGAAGTCCTTTCAGGATCTTCTTCAAAAGAGGGAAGGTGATAGATCAGTATGGGAATACCCATTTGCTGTAGCTGGTGTGAACATCACGTTTATGCTTATTCAGATGCTTGATCTTGAAGCAGGTATTTTCAGGGAAAAGTTATTTAATTTTGTTTGGTAATCTGTAACACTCTAATCTGGAGGAGTGTACTGATCTCCAAAGTTTCCTTTCTATGGTTATTAGTCTTTGGTTTCTGTTGAATAGTAAGAATATCTTGAAGTTTGATGTCCCATGGATATGGTTCACATGTCATTCTGAAATTGTTTTCTCTCTCATTCTTTTGAGATTTTTAAATGAGGCGCATGATTTTCTTGAGACTTGTTTCTACAGATTCTTGGTAGGGTCTTGTGAATGCTCTTTTTGCCTTTTCTGGTCAATTATGGTTGTCCTTTTGTTTTACTTATGCAAAGCTCAATAGAATTCATTTATATCCAAGCTGCATGCAAACAAAGTATATTTGCAATTTTGAATTGGAATTCATATCTGGAGTAACTGTATAAAGCTCTATGTAATTGATTAATATCTATGCCACATCCAAATTGCAGTCTTTGAAACTAGATTTTTGGAATTGGAACTTGATTTTCTGGAAATGTAAACTATGTGCTTCAATTCTACAGTCAAACCACGAACACTGGTGGGAGCAACTTTCTTGAAGTTTCTTGCAGGTAATAATTAAGCTTCTGAGTTAGATTTTTTGGTTTATAAATGTTTATGATGGAATATTGTTGAAATGGCATGGATTGAAGCATTTCTTGCCCTTTCTGCATTTTTTCCTTTTTCTCCAGTATACTGGTGTAGAAAATCATGAAGGTTCCTTTTCCCCGGTATTCTAGTCCAGAAAATCTGCTCTTGAGTCTCCTATTTAACTAATATTAACACCAAAAGCATCTATCCTGGTTGTTTTTTTTTAACTAATCTTTGGTCTTTGCCTTGGCAGAGAATGACTTGGCATTTGACCTTCTGTATTGCATAACATTCAAGCTTATGGATCATGAATGGCTTACCATGCGCGCCTCCTATATGGACTTCAATGTATGTTTTCTTGCATCATAAAATTCCTTTTAGAGATAGGGAAAGACTTTAACACTACCATGTTGCATGATTTACCGTTGGATCTTGCATACTATCATGAAAGTGTGACTGTTGGGGCAATTTTGAGGTCTTGCATAAATGCTATGAATGCTGCACTTGAAAGTGTTCAGCATGCACCGAGGCTCTTTAAGATATCTATCAAATTGATTCTCCAATATCTGCGTAGACCTTAAAACACAATACTATATTTTTTTAATTTGTTTTCTATGATATTTTCACCAGGCGGTTATGAAATCTACACGCCGTCAACTGGAGAGGGAGCTTCTGTCCGAAGACATAACACGGCTAGAAGACTTGCCCTCTTACACCCTCCTTACACGATAGGATAGTAGTTGGAGAGTTAATTTTCCTGCAAAAGAACCACTGCCAGCATTTGGCGCATTTGGGTTCCTGCCACGTTCTTCTCCTTGTTCCTTTTAGTTGGATGGTGTTTTGTATATGATAAATTGCTTCTCATTAAAACTTCAGCAGAAGCTATGTAGTGAATCCCCCATTTAATCTCAAAAAAATGTTTTTTTTGAGTTTGTCAATTTTCTTGTAGCGGAAAAAGGGAAGAAGAAACTTGATGAGTTTTTAAGGATGATGACAGGTGTGGTTCCATTTAGGTTCCGAATGCAGTGGTTCATTTCTAGCATCCCACGCAAAACAGTAGAGCCTCCCATTTTACTCTAGGTAGGTTTGAGTTGTTTATCCTATTGTACGAAATTGAGCGGGAATTCTGATCCAGCTCTTTTGGTTCTTGCCTCTGTTTGCTCTCTTTTATAATTTCAGGTTCTTTTCCATGGAACAGATTGGCCACGTCTGGCTGCTTGAATTTCTAAAATAGGGGGTGAAAGTAGCCAACCATTTTGAAGCCCACGATTCAAGCAGCGAGCATCCTTTCCCTCAGTCTGGACCGACGTTCGGTTTGGATATTTTCCCTCAATCTGAACTCGATGTTAGGCGTGGATTAGTCTTCTGGATATACACTGTTGCTGATTGATATCTGAAATTTCTGGTTCATTTGGATCGGAGATCCAGTATTGACAACTGCTTTCATCATGTCTGATTGATATCTTTGATTTTGAGAGCTCGTTTAGTAGTTGTTTGCATGTGCCAACTATCACGATTCTCTCTCAGAAGGGCTACTCATGCGCTTATAATGATAAAAGGGCCACTAGTGCACAAATGAATGCGGAACGATGTGAACAATTTTCAGAAAGATGTACTTGGAATCAGACCTTTGAAGTATTCTACTTTCACTGTTGCTTTCCATCCTAACCTAAGATATGGCATAATCCAAGGATTTTTCACCTGGAAAACTTGTATTTGATATTGGGAAAAACATGCTTCCTTCGCTTCATCAGTGGCCTAAAACAATTGGTCTGTAGTTAAAATCCATTTGTGCAACATGATGACAACAGATTAACGGATAAACATCTGTTAAAACACGCATGCTATGCATGCAAGCTAACATTTGTCTTCAATAGTCACTCCATATAAAATAGAACTCAAGATTAATGTTACTGACGAGGACTGTTGATACTCAGAAAACTATAGAGCTTGATAAGAATGCTGATTAACTTAAGCAACTCAACAAAGCAAAGTTGCAGAATACAGACTGAACATACTAGAAGTCAACATGCACTGATAAAACAAACATGAGAAGCTAAATAAGGACGGCCGATGGCCAACGACTTCCAAACTGGCACAAGTTTTACTCATAGATCCATGGGTGCAGGCTGCTCTGCCAGTTAGTAGGGCCCTCAGGGAACCACAGTCCAATTTCCTTAGTAGCACTCTCGACAGAGTCGCTTCCATGAATAACATTCCTGCAACGCAGCAGTAATATTTAGATATCACTGATTTGAAGATGCAACCAAGTATCTAGTTTTATACTTGGATAAAACCATGCATGTTTTAATAGGGTATGCCAAATGAAACTTGATATTAGAGACACATGGGTTATGGTTTGCAAATAGTGATTAGCATGCTACATCCATAGTCATTTCAAAATTAAAACGCCGAGTCAATTTTAACATGAATGATTTAATGCCATATTCCTTAGCGAGAACCGATCTTTGTCGCAGCAGATACACACTATCACGAATCATCGAAAGGCAAATTTGAATTCAAAAAATAACTAACCTCCCAACATCAATAGCGAAATCACCACGGATAGTTCCAGGTTCAGAAGCTGCAGGATTTGTGGCTCCGATAATCTTACGGCCAGTGGCCACAACACCTTTTCCCTCCCAAATCATTGCAACAACCGGGCCAGAAATAATATATTGAACAAGACCAGGGAAGAATGGCTTCTTGGCCAGGTCCTCGTAGTGTTTCTCAGCAAAAGATTGCTCAACAGTTTGTAGCTTCAAACCTAAACCCAAACAGTTCATACTAAATGTAACGACCATGATATTTTAATCAATACTCAAATGTAACCGAAAAATGATAATTTTCTGTTTATCACTACATACACAAAAGTTCACAGCATTTTAAACAAATCAATAGCAAATTGATTACCTTTGAGAGTGAATCCCTTCTTCTCAAATCTTGAAATAATCTCACCAACCTGAGGAGCACAAAAATCTATTGATAGTTTTAGAAAACTCAAGCCAATTATCACGCACTTGAAACACAAAAATTCTCGTTTGGGCTAAAAAGCTCGTTATCTAGTAAAATAATTCAAACCCATGATGGATCTGATCTTTCTCTTTCTTCTCAACAAGGAGGCACTAAATCCATAACTTATTATAAAGAAGTCAACCAAGAAACTGATAGCACGAAGAAACCCAGTTGAAGGAAATAAATAAGATAAACTTACGAGTCCTCTTTGGACGCCATCGGGCTTGATCATAATGAAGGTTTGCTCCATCTCTCTCCCTTGAGTCTTTTCTTCTTCTGTTGCAGCGAAAGAGCAAAAACAACAAGTGACGGAGACAGGGGGCGATGACGAACTTTTATAAGTAGCAAAAGAAAAGCAAACCCTAGCTGGTAGAGAATATTCGGTCAAAAATATTTTTTCTGTCTTCGTTGTAGAACTGGGCTAATTATTACACGATTTGCCCAATAAATGTTCAACAATTCTAGAAGGAGCGGTCTTTTTTTTTTTTTGAAAATATATTTACACCCACAATAAAATTAATGGATTCAACATTTTAACATGCAGAACCCATTCACTTGATTTTGCTCCTCTTTGTTTTGGTTAGTATGTTCAGAAATCTGTAAAAGACATCCATTTTAATGTTTTTCCAGAGCTAATCACATTGTGCGCGTCATATGACCGGTTAAGTTACACAATTTTTTTTTGAGAATGTTATTAAATATAATCAATCAGGTTAATTTTAAAAAGAAAAAAAACAAAGTTAAACCTTCCAAAATTGAGAACCGAGCGGACCTCCCATATTGATATAGTTTTTTTTTCTAATAATTTTTTTAATCATGTGATAAAAAAATAAATGACCAAAATCAAGTTTGATTTTTTTTTTTTTAAAAAAAAGCATGACGCTGAACCTGTGAGCTGAGAAACCTGATTTATGACACCAAACGCATGCCTGTGAGCTGAGAAACTTGATTTGTTACACTAAACCCATAAATTTGGTCATTGAATCCATAAAATATAACAAGTTGGTTTTTTTGAAAATTTTTTTGTTTAACTAAATGTCAAAAAATAAATAATACCAAGATGTTATGATATTTTTTAAATATAAATTTGATGGCGGGATGTTTTACAAAAAAAAAAATCATGGATCATAATTGATTTTTTTATATTTTTAATTCAACATGTTTTACAAAAAAAAAAAACTATGGATCATAATTGAATTTTTTATATTTTTAATTCAACATGTTGATTATGATATATATAGTTGGTAATTTAGTTTGTTTGAAGCTATCATAATTCTATATAAAGTAAACAAAAAAAATCATTTATTTCTCAATTAATCTAATATTTAAATATAAAATAAAAACATATTTTTTTAAATATTGTTAATATAAATTAAAGGATCGAATAACCCCATACCAAATGATTAAAATGAAAGAACCAATATAAAATTACAAAAAAAAACCCTAAAGCCATGCTTTATAATTTGTTATTTTAAAAGCAACATAACAGTAACATTGTGCTTTGAAGAGTGATTTTTTTTTTTTAAATAAACCCCTAGCACAAGCCAAGTGTTGTTTTACATTGAAGGGTGTTTTTTCTATCTACAATAAAATAAAACCTGGGTTAATTTTTTTAATTCACTACAGGTGAAAATCATAGACACATATTTAATTAAAAAAATTAATATTTAATTAATTTAATATTAAAAAATAAAATTAAAAATTAATTCTCAAATAAAAAAACTTACAATCACTGTTTTTTTAATAGTAATGAAAAGATATAACTTCAAATTTGAAAGAAAAACAAATTAAAGAGGCTGAAATTAAAAAAATAAAAATTATTTAAAAAAAATTGAAATATTGTTAATGATATCTAGAGAAAAAAACTATTAAGTATTTATGATTGCACGATTCAATATCACTCGAGCAAAATAAATGTTTTTAATGATATCTCAAATAAAAAACTCATCAGTAGTTTAGTTTATATTAATAAAGTAAGGAAAGTTTTGATCAAAGAGTTACATGAATTAATTTAGGTTTAAAATTTTTTATTTTAATTTTAGTTTTTAATTTTTTTATTTATTCAATGAGATTCTCAATTGAATTTTGATTTTTAAAATTAATTTAATTTTACTTGTGTCAAATCTTAAAATGACCCTATGAATATTGTATATTTTTTAATTTGATTCTTAATCTTAGATATTTTTTATATCATCCTTAATTGACTTTTATTTTTTATTTTTAAATTTTGATCCAGATTTCACTTAATTGGATTCCTAAAATCATTTTTTTTTAGAAAAGGTTTTTAGTCTTAAATTTTTATATTTTGGACTTTAATTCACCTCAAACTTTGATTTTCTTGTAATTTTAACTCTTTATTTTACTCAATTGAACCCCTAAATTCATGCTTCTTTTTTAGAAAGGTTCATAGTCTTGAATTTTTTTTATTTGAATTATAATTGATCCCAAATTTTGATTTTTCTCTTTTCAATTTTGACCCCAATTTCACCTAATTGAGTTTGAAAAAAATAAATTTAGTTATTTAAAATTTTAATTTTTTAATTGAACTCAAATCAGGCTTTCAAATTTAATGTTCTACCATTTATGCCCCTTATAAAATTAATTTTTATCCATTAAAAGTTTAATTAAGTTATTCTATTTAATTATTTTTTTAATTTAATTCTAAAATTTAATTAAATTTTTAATTGGGTTAATGACTAAATCAAATCGGCCTACAAAGCCTAATTAATCGCAAAAAAGTATCAAATGAAGAGGTATAGTTGCAGACTTTGCCATGGCTGATAACTTGAAGTGGCAACGAACGCAGGGAGTAGCAAGCACATAACAATGGAATGATATCGTGCGAAGGCTCCCAACTGGGGGCGTCTGGGTTTGACAATCTTCATCGTTGCCGAAATTGCAGTGGCTAGTGAAATGCTAACGATGCTAGCTCTAAAAAACGATGGTATATGTTAAATAACTATTTATGTAGTTGAAAACCCGCCAGAACCTCAAATAAAAAAAGGGCTGATTTCTTGACAATCAATTTGAATCTAGAACACCTAAAGCTCAAGCATCTGCTATGAGCTCTCTTGCCATCTGGCTAGAATGATTTTTTGACGGTGACTTCCTTTTCTTCCACATTTAGCTTAATCGTACAAGAAATTAAAGGGCGTTTAGCAGACTTGGTGGCTATTTTACAAAGCTATCATAAGCTCTGGTGAATTAATTACGACTGAGAGACTAATAGCAAAGTTTGGTGAAGATATCGAAGGCTCACCTGCAAGAACACGCCCTCAGAGTTGCTACCAATCTATGAAATTAGCTAATTGAAAAGGAAAAACAAAAAGAACGGACAAGGTTTGAGAGGCAGTGGGATCCACCAAATATCTGATGCCTGACTCTGTCATCATGAAACTCGGGAGACTTTAGGAATCGCCTGAAAGGCCATGATGATTGCAATGATGATTGCATGGAATTCAGCACCTGCAACCTTTGCTCACCCTCTCTATCTTTGAAGCTATTTTACTGGGCACGCTTTCGAACTTGAATTCCGTACTTTCCCCCTTTCTCTGGGTTTTTCCTGTAGCAAACGCGTTATACGAGAGATTGTTTGTTGTTCTCGTTCAACTTTGTTTTTTCTTGAAATTCAAATAACTTATTAGTTTCTTAAAAGAAACACATGATATATACGCGCACGCGGGGTCTATTTTACTTTCTTCACCTTCGGTTTCCACGCTTAGATCGTCGCGCCTTCCATAGAATATTTCTTGAACTCCATTGATGATTTTTGACAAGTTTGGAAATTGTGGTGCCCTCAGGGGTCTCATTTTCCTCCCGTCGGCGGAGAGTCTCAAAAGCAGCTAATCTTAATTTGAATTCTTATTGACTTTGCCGAAGGCAGACAGGTCTCATTTGAATTCTTATTCCTAGTTTTTCGATTTAATTTCTAGATTTGCAGCTAGCAGCCACCTTCTACTTTTCGGTGACCTGTTTTAACTCTAGCAATATGTTTGGCGTGGAGACAGGGGGGACTGCAAGGATAATTCTTAAAACCCTGTACTTGTGTTCGGTGCACAGATACAGGGTTTTAATTTTTGGAAGGAGAATATGGATTTTTTGTGGGTGTTTATTTTTGTGATTTCCCTCTATTTTTTTTAAAAATCCATTATTAATTAATTTATTTCTCAAACTTCTCATTTTAACCCCAACTTTAATATTACTTAAATTTTTATTTAATTTAAAATTTGATTTAATTTGTATTGAGATACCTTTGTCTCATCAACATGTTTATTTATTTTTAAATTTTTTAAAGAATATTTATTTCTTAGACAACATTCTATCATAGTTCCAAAAACAATTTTCAATTAAAAAAATAACATTATAATAATTTTAATACAAGTGTATTGAACAACATAAAAAGAATAAGGGTGCATTGGAAAACATGAAGTCGCTGCACTTGCTGTCATGTTGAAATATTATCTGGCTTGTAAATCTAATATATAAATATGATGCGATTTTTTTTAGAAGCTTTCAAATTTGGTGCATGATTTCCAGATGAAAACATTAATTTTTTAGTTATATTAAGACTTAATTTTATTATTTATTATTTTTATTAATTAGTTAAATTTAGTTGTTATTATTTGAGGATAATATTTAGAATATTTTAAAAAGATTTGTCGAGCTTCTAATACAGGGAATGAACTTTAAAAAGAAGGAAACATCACACGAGGGACATCCTTTTATTCCCTCTTTCCTAACAACTCCTTCCTAGTTGTCATCATGTCGTTGCAAGACTCCACTTTTATAATTGATTAGAAGAGACAAAAGCCTTGGAATTGAAATTAATTTATTTTTATTGTTTATTTTACAATTTGAGTAATGGATTTTTTTTTTGTGTATATTTATGATTGTTTTATTTAGAATGTGTTTGATATTGTAGTAGTTTTTGTGACCGTGGTTTGAAAAAAATTATTTTATAAAAAATATTTTTAGTTAAGGTTGGTTTAATATTTATATATATTTGGTTAAAACTGTAGTTAAAATTAAGATCGAATAAAAAATAATTTAATATGTTTGATTAATAATACATTTTAAATTGAAGTTATAAAATAAGTAATATATATATATATATATTAATGGTTATAAATTTAAATATTATAAATTTAATTATTATTATTAAATTATAAAATAAACAATACTTTATATAATTTTTTTATCCCATTAAATTATCTACAATTTCATTACGTATAAAATTCATATAATAAGAACTATAGTTTTCATAATTTTTTGAGCATTTAATAAAATTAAATAAAATATTATTAGAAATAAATTTGATATTACAATGCGAGTAAATTTAATTCATTATAAACTAGTTTTTTTTTAAAAAAATATTTAAAAAATAAACACACAAAAACTGTTCAATTAAAATTCACTCATACTGTTAAGTGTTTAAAATGAATAGTGGAATTCATAGGCACTGTTTACATTAACAGTGCAGGTGAATTGAATTATTCACTTAAAACACTAAATATTAAAGAAGAAAAGTAGTAAAGAGTTACTTAGACAAAACTTGTGTTTTAAATATGAATTATACCGGGCCTCACCAAAAAATAAATTATATTTTTAATGTAACCAAACATTTATTTTGCTATGATTTCTTTAAATATAGAAGGAACCACGCAAATAAACAAATTCTTAATTACCAAGAGGCATACTAGTGTATTATTCATTACACTTTGCTGCAAGATGTCTATAATTGCTCAATCCTTTTAATTTGTGAAACAATTAAGATTTAATAATTCGTAATGTCATAAATTATTAATTAAATCTTAGAAAGAATATTTAACTAAATTAAACAAAACAATTTATGCATATGCTATTTAGTTTTATTGATATTTCTAATTCTTAAGGTTACAACTAGGTTACAATTAGATTACACTTTCAATGCTTGTCTTGGGTTATTTATGCTTGTTTCTAATTAAATGTAATTTCAAAGAGATATAAAAATAATTTTAACTGTGAAAACTCAAAATATAAATTGATATATACTTGCATTGATGATTAATTGTAAAATTTCAATGATGAATATTAACTTGGATCAATTTTTTTTGGTTAATTTTGATCTTTTAATTAAAATTGTTATCTAATTATTTTTCTTATAATTATTTTAGTTAGACTTGAAACCCATCCTTATCCTTATTCACGTACATTAGAATAGATACTCTACTTGAAAATGATTCTTACTTGTATTACTATATGTATTTTTAAAAGTTTAGATTTTATATTTGGTTGATAGCAACATCATATCAATAAGGTAATTTATATTGAAGGAAGGTGTGCTCATTATGGATTTGAATGCGTTATATCGGTGGTGTATGCCTTAAATGATCTATAACTCTTAAAAAAGATATATGGAATCATCCTGTGGAGTTACAGACAATATTACTAAGCCATGATGTCTCATGCGAGATTTTAATAAAACTATATTTCCTTCTAATATAAAGGAAGGGGGGACTACTATTACATGTTATATGGAAGTATTTGGAGATAGCATAAATGCTTGTGATTTGCTTGAATTATCTTTAATTGGTAAAAAGTTCACATGGTCTAAGGGTAACTCAGCTAGTCATATTGATTTTTCTTATGAATGGTTGAAAAAATTCCCTTCCTCCTTTTTGTGTTGTTTTTCTAAGTCTATTTTTGGTGTTGGATATATACTCAAACCTGATGATATCTAATTTTGGAAGATAACGGTTCAGGACTTCTAGAGGTTTTCTATGAATTCTATCTGGGGTGGTCAAGAGGTTATGAAGGTTGTCAAAGTCCTTGAACAAGCTCTGAGAACATGGTGGAATAGTGATATTGTTGATAACATTGGTGAAAAAAATTAAAGCTTTAGGGAAAGAAGATAAGACTTTAGAGAATATTAAAGAAAGCGGGGACCTGTCTTTTGAGAAATAGGAGAGGCCATCTTGCTCAAAACTGAAATTCTAGAAATTGTTGTCATCTTTGTCTATCTCTCTAGAGGTACCATTCACATTGGATGAGGTTAAAGAAATTATTTGGGACTGTGATAGTAACAAAGCACCTGAACTTGATGATGTTAACATAAAAAAAGCTCACCTGGTCACATTTAACATATAATTTTTCTGTGCTGTTGTTGTTAGGGTGTTGAAATTTTAGGGAGTTTCTAGTTGTTGTTGATGTAGGTATTGCCGGGGAAGATGGGAAGGACTTTTCATAGATAGAGAGAGCGAGAGAGAGTCTGTGGATGTGGTAACATGTTAGGTAAGGGTGGCCTGAGTGGACAGATATACTTACTGTATACACACAGATACAGACGTGGCTTATACTGGAACTTAATTTGGCAGGATTCCGGACGCTATTATCCTTTTCATGCTTTCAACCGCCGTTTACATATGTTGACAATGATGGAGGTTTTCATGTACCCCACCACCACTCATTGCTCCCATAGGCTCCACACCCCTCTTTCTTTTGTTTCTTATGAGAACGGACATGATCAATACCAGCTAGTCAAGAATCGATTTGAGCTGCAGACACTCCCTTTCTCTCACATATTTGATTAATATAATATTCCTTCGTCACAACCCTTTTTCTTTTCTCTTTGTTTTGGCTACTTAACGTTCGTCACCAAAAGAGGCGGAACTAGACGCCGCCGCCTCAGCCCTCCCGAAGTTCAAAACAATTTATATTTCAAGTCTTAAAATGCGTATGTAAAACACCCTTTTAGAATGAAAAAACAAAGATATTCTTTGGTCTCTAATTCATAACCTTTTAATCTCATTGCTTATATTTATGAAATGATTGTTTCATCTTCACATATCTATCGGCTCTTCAATATAAAACTAATTTCTAGCTCCATCATTGTTTATCGAAATTTAGAAATGTTAGACATGCTTCCCGTTGGGCTTGAATTGAAGGCTTTGCCACGTGCTTCTACACAAGGAGAGCGACGATACTTTGAAAAGAGAAGAGAAAGAAATGCTGTATTAATCTACAGAAATCACGTTAACAACTAGAACATTAAATATTTTAAAATTAATAAACCTTAATTATTTTATTTTAAATAAATGAGATCTCATGGATCTTAATTTAAATTATATAGCAATTATATTTATTATAAAAACTATGTGATGTTTTAATTATTGTTTTTTAATTATATTTTTATGATATTTTCCAAAGAAAGAATTCATTTATAGCAATTCATTTAGTTTTTTCTTTAAATATTTAATTTTTAAAATAAATTATTTAACTCAAGCTATATATTTAATAATAATTTTAATTTAAGTGATTTTACTAACAACACAAAAATACAATTTATTACCAAATAATTTGAAGTATTTAATAGGACAATATAGTACAACATACATGGTCAATTTGCATTAATATGTAGAACAAGATAATTATGTATCCATTAATATGCAACTCAATTATGTTGGAATTACCAAACACTACCTTAAAAGTTTCATTTTGTCAAGAAATGCAATATATGCGCGTCCATTGGAATACCTTGAAATGACGAATCCCGAATAACTAATATAATAAATAAATAGAAAACAAGAAAGAAAGAAAGATACCCGCTGAATATAACTCACATGGTTCCCCAAAATATTAATAAATAATTATAAATAATAAAATTTATCAAAATGTGTGGAAGCTCTATATATGCATGTACGTAGTATATGAAATATGAGGGAAACAAAATTAGATGAGGGGGGCAGATCTATATATCATTTAATTGAAATATATCTTTGAAAAGCATTTCGATGAGAGGTGTGTGTGTCTATATATATATATATATACCTGTACTGTAAGAACGTTGTTTTCAAGGATAAGTTCGACCAATTATATATAAGCATGCATGAAATACTATCAAGAATTTCACAAGTTAAGGATTTAGATAATTGTAATTAATATCCATATCACACTTGAAAAGAAATCTAAAAACAAATAGTCAATTGAAAGGGGATATTCCTATTACAAATCCTACCATTTGCATTTCTTAATTTTTGTGATCCACTAGAAATTTTGAGTTAATAAGTTCTTCCATATAGTTTTGGTTGGTATTTGAGAGTCAACGTCTATTTATAACTCGTGCGCGCGCGTGTCTATATATATAATTTAAAAAGGGAATTAAGCTTTGCAACCAAGTATGTGACACTTTTATTTCCATATTTAATTTTGATTTAATTACAGTGCTAGGTCGTGATTCAAAATGTAGAACTTGAGAGGTTTTAGAAGCAGTGGAATACCCTTCATGCAAATCCCACTAGCTACAAGTATTCCTCCGCTGTTGATTGGGACACTTAACATTGGATCAAGCTAACGCCTGGTATAATGTGGATCCACCCTTTTGGTTTCGAATAGTTAGTCCATTAAAGTTCCTTATATCTAACACAAAAGAATATATTTTACTTAAGGGATAATTAAGAGGCGACCTTCTCTTCTAATTTGCTATATTTGCACAGAAAAAGAAAAGAGAAGAAAGTAAATTCAATGGCCAATCCTCTCCTCTCATTTCTTGTCCAAATGGGATCGGTGGTGTACAACATCCAAAGTCATCTTTAAAAGAAGCATTTAGTGCGGATTGCAAGTTAAGACAAAATTAAAGAGTGATTAACGATAAGCAAGTTCCTTTTATTGTTAATTAAATACGAGTTAAGTTTATTTTCATATATATGTGCGCGCGCGCGCGCGCGTCCTTATTTATTCCACATTCAGTTCATAATAGTAATTACTAATTAGCTTTTGAAACTTGATTGACCGCTATTGATTATTATCAAGATTAAAACCTAACTAATAATTAATTAATAAGAATACACCACTAAGCTTAATGTGAGAAACGTGCATTAGATAAATGGTCAGGCAAATACATTATTATTTCAGAACTTTTCTAGCAAAACCGAACAAAATGCAAAAATGCATTCTTTCACAAAAGCGCACATACAATTTACACACACACATATATATATGCTAATTTGCATCGATCTTCTGTATGAATTATGTCACACCCCGAACCAAAAAAATCATGAAAATACTTATTTTTCAATCTCTAATTATTAAATATTTTTCAATAACCCTAATATAGAATCAAAAACTCAATTAAAAGGTCAGAACAAGGAACACATCTTAAATCTCATTTGTGATTCTAACAGGATAAATGCTAGCGTAAGATAATATAAGGTTTTAGTCTCTAAATTATTATGCAATTACTAATAAATGCATTATTATTTATAATACCCTTAATTAATAAAAAGGGGCATAAGAAAAATCCTAATTAATTATATTTTTTTATTTATGTTTACTTTTGTTCTTTCGATCCGGCTTTCACAATTAGAATATATATATCGATCTGATGAGCTTCCACACAAAGTTATGTAATTCCTCTCATGTAAAGTTTTAGACAGTTATATATCCATTTCCGAACTAGTGTTATATATATATATATATATATAATCCTACGTATTTTTATTTTCTTTCTAATAATTTGAAAAACAAAACTTCTTACTAGCTAGGCCGACGTCTCGATAATATTTGAAGTACATTCTGATATGTAGAGTTTGGTTTACTTATTATAGTCCTCTCCCACTTACACAAGGTGAAAAAGATTAGCCTTCAGTGTTATTTATTCAATTCATCTATCGACCTAAAAAAACCTAATAATCTTATTTGATAGACAGCTCAGATATTCCCTTGAATAATGGTCCGTACAGTAGATTTAGTGCATAAGAGGGAGATAAGCTGTAACTGTTCAAGTCTTTTACTTCTGTAAACTCTATTGGTACAACCTTAAAGATGGAAAGGAATAATTTCCAGGAAACATTCCTTTCGGCCCTTTCTTGTTGATCGGACTAGTACATGGTGTGAAACACAGAAGGAGCAAGGCCAAGTACTGCTTGTGTTAGCTTGACGCATGCACCAAATAAGCCAATAAGAGGAGGAGGAGGAGGAGCAAAGCTTCTTGATTAGAATGGATCGAGGAGAAAGAGAAGTTCCAAATTACGGGCAACAAGTCTCTTTCTCTACACCACAAGCAATCCATGAGATGGGTTTTGTTCAATTCGAAGAAAACCAGGTCTTGAGCTTCTTGGCCCCTTCACAATCTTCTCAGATATCTCAACCGCTCAACACAAATACAACCACCAATATTCACATGGGGTTTAGTCATAATGATGAGCAGGTATGTATTATTTACTATTCTGTAATGGAAAATCTTGTACAAGAAAGATTAGAATTGTTAGATCTTTAATACTATTTATGTATCTTTCTTCCTTTTCTTTTTTTTCTTCTTTTTGACAAAAACTTGGATACCATTTCTCATCATATTACTCAATTAGTGTTAGTTATCCTAATTTTATCAGATACCTTATGTAATTTGGTATATGGAGAACAGCTTGGTCGGCTGATTTCGTACTATATTATTGTTATGGAAAATTTAGGTGGGGACAATGAATCCAAAGCCTTCCAGTGATGAGAACTGCACCGGTAATGCTAACAACGACGGCAACAATTCATGGTAACGGTATCCTTCTCTCTAAGGCGTGTTTCTTTTCTACTGTTCTGTTTCAAAGGACTATAGGCACTTTATTTTGTCTCTCTCCACAACAAGGACAAACATGCACGCCCACAACTTATACTTGGAAGAAAATATTCTTCAGGAGGTCTAAATTTCAGCAGAGTCCAAAGAGATCTACGCATCATATATGTGGAAGCGATAATTGGTTTCCACTTTGTCACCGTGTGCTTTTATATACAACAGTACATATCCTCTCTTCTCTTCTGTCGAAGTCTTGCTACCCTTTGATTCTTAGATCTTCCTGTCCAGCAATGGATCTCTTATCTTTTTACATATATTTAGATAAATACTTGTTCATTTTTTCTTCAATCTGAATCCCCCTATATGAACCAAGACAAAAGGTTGAGCTAGATAGGATTTGAAATCATATTTTTGCAGGTGGAGGGGCTCACCCTCAGAGAAAAACAGGTTGAAAGTGAGGAGAAAGCTTAGAGAACCGAGGTTTTGTTTTCAGACAAGGAGCGATGTGGATGTTCTTGATGATGGCTATAAGTGGAGAAAATATGGGCAAAAAGTTGTCAAAAACAGCCTTCATCCAAGGTAAATATGTCAATAATTAATCCCTGTCCTTTTTTCGAGGTTAATGCTTTCAATCTCAGAGAGGTTCCATGCGCACCTGAACCAATATTAGCTATGGTTGTTGCAATTTGAACCTTTACTTCAAGCAAAGCTTTCAAGTTTCAATATATTCAACACAACATTTATTACAAGTATTAATTTAATTTCAAACTTTGTCATTCTATAAAATAACCAGCATAATCTTCAATACCTTTTCGAACTAATAATTCTATAAATAATTAATTATATACAGTTATTTTAGTGAGTGTCTCATGCATAATGTATTTTTTTTAGAAAGTTATGCGTATCTGTTTGATTTGTTAGCCTAGGTTAATTCTTTTGGAAACAATGATAATGGCATTATTGTAGTAAATCATAGCAAAATTCACAAACACCTTGAAGCCGTGATTGCCAATAATTTCATTCAAAGTCATCCACGAGTAGAAAAGAAAGAATAATAGTACTATGGTGTGCCAGCCGTTTCTTGCAATCATCTGTCAGGGATGCTGATAGAATACATAACAAAAAATTAATAATTATTATTGGATTGCTATTTAGTTTATTCAAATTTTATTTATATAAAAAATAATCTTAGATCTTAAAATTTTCTGATAGCATTAAATTAAGGTATAATAAAAAAATCTTAAGTAATCATTTTTAGTTTTATTTTTTTGGTCTTTTTGTTTTTTGTTGTAGTAAATTAGTTTTTTTTTCTAAATCTATTTTTTTTATCATACTCTGACTATTATCTTTATGTTCTTTTTAGTATACTCTTGATAATTATAAAAAATAACACAAGCAAGTAACTGATTAAGGATTGATGGTACTTCACTTGATCTTTGAACCGCTAATTAATTTTATTAAAGATTTGATTGCTTTATATTTAATTAATAATTATAATGCAAAATGTTTTTACCACTATTTTAACTAGAAACCATCCTAACTTTTCCATCTTCCAAACATTATTTTGCAACCATTTCTATACTCTTGAATAATATTTTCAAGGAAAAAAGAAATGCTCTTATATTTTATTTTATTTATATATTAAAAAAAACAGCTTCTTTAAAGCTTTTGGAAGTAGAGGTAGCTACTAGCTACATTTTGATAAATCAGTCCAAACACACTCACGGACAAATTAAGACAGAGACATTGCCTTTCGAAAAATAATTCTATACTTAAATAATTGCTAGAGTATCGGAGCAACACAATTGTACAAGATAATAGTATCCTAACTCTTAATCATTTAATTTAATTAAAGAGGCTCTAATGTGATAATATAGAAAATCTTAATCGAACAATTTAAACAGGTGAATTCACATGAATCAATATAAATACACTCACACACAAAACATATACATTGCCATCCAAGGAATACTAGTTAAGATCACTTACTAGTATAATTGAGCAACACAGTTGCAGTCCTTATGTAATTTTGCTGTGAGAGAACGAGAGTGAGTTAACCGAGTAATTTAATTCACATATGAAAACTACCCGTGACCTATAAGGTTAGGCTTTCAGCTTTGAGGCGTCCGTGTACACATAGAACTGCAACAATTGTAGCTTCTCTCCTTGCTCCTAATTATCTGTAAAATGAGATGGAGATAGCTGGGAAATACCAACCTGTCGAGAGAGTTGCCTTTAGCCTTATCCAGTAAGACTCGAGAGGTAGTCTTCACTCAGGAAATATAAAGTGAGCATATAATATCTAAGAGAATGGTCAGTACTTCTTCCTTTTCTTTTTCTTTTTGACATTGAAAGGTCGAGAATAAGAGGAGCTAGAGTTTAGAAGGAAACTGGGTGTTGGGGAATTCTAAAATGCAAAAGAAAGCTAATCTATATATATATATAGAGAGAGAGAGAGAGAGCCCATATAAATATATATANATATATATATATATATATATATATATATTTTCCTGCATCATTTGAATTACCAGAACGTGGCAAGTGTTTAGGCTGACTTACACGTGTTGCTGCCAGTGATATATAGGCAGAGTTAAGCTATCACATGGAGCAACGTGTTTAATCAAATCTTTCAATGGTAAATGCTTCCATTGAAAGAGGCGAAAGAAAGCAGGCAAAGCTTTCCCCTCTCTCTCTCTCTCTCTCTCTCTCTCTCTCTCTATGTATATAGAGGGGAGTAGCTGGGAGGGCTAAACCTAGTGATACCTCACATTATCATGCATTTAGGATACAACAAAGTACTTACGATGAATTACGATTTTCTTTATTTTTCTTCTCATTTTCTGTTTGTAATAACGTGCTGGCAGAAGCTACTATCGTTGTACTCACAACAACTGTCGAGTGAAGAAGAGGGTTGAAAGATTATCAGAGGATTGTCGAATGGTGATAACAACCTATGAAGGGAGACACAATCACTCTCCATGCGACGACTCAAATTCATCAGAACATGAATGCTTTACCTCCTTCTAATACATGCTTTAGTTTAAGTATTAAGAAAGACATTGTTGTAATATTAGAATCATGTTGTATAACGTGTCATCAGCTTGTGACAATACTTGCTAGTACATGATTTTGAGGGGTTTTCATCTTCCCAAGATCAACAAATTCTGACAATTCTTGATATTCATTTATTTGGATATCAGTCTGAGAAAGATGTGTTCTCTTCATGGACTTCATTTAAAAGACTTGAATCATGGATTATGGAGGGACTTATATTAATTTCAGTAGTCCTAAGAATTTTTGGTAAAACTCGTATTGTCATTTCAATCTTGTAATAAGTTCAAGGTTAGTCTCGATGTAGTGAGACTCGCAAATGCTAAAATCAACAGTTTTATATAAAAAATTAAGTAACACTCTAAAACTTGTGAGTAATTTAGTTTTTTTTCACGTGTTACTTTGAATTGTTGTAATATATATATATATTTGTGTTTTTTGGTTTTCTCTCTAATTTTTTTTTCTTTTTTTATATTTTTTTTCCAAATTTTTTTATTGATTTTTTTAATATTAAGCTAATTAAAAATTTTAACTTTATAATTTTTTTCTTTTAAATATTATAAATTATTGTAGTGTTTCCCATATAGTTTTCTTGTTATGATTTTTAAAAAAAAATTGTTCGTTGATTTTTTTCCCAATTGTTTTTTGTTTCGCATAAAACTATCTTTATCATTTTTTTTAATATTAAATTGGTTAAGAATTTAGCTATGTAATTTTTTTCTTTAAACTACGTACTATGAATTGTTACAGTGTTTCCCCACGTAATTTTATTTTTTATATATATTTTTTTAAAATTATTTGTTAACTTTATTTTGTTAATATTGAGTTAGTTGAAAATTATAGCTATAACTTTTCTTACAAAACACTATGAGTTGCTACAGTATTCTACATATGTTTTTTTTTTGTTTTTATGATTATGTTCAAAGTTGCATTTGTCTATTTTATGATTACAAAACACTATGAGTTGCTATAGTATTCTACATATGTTTTTTTTTTGTTTTTTATGATTATGTTCAAAGTTGCATTTGTCTATTTTATTTTTTTAATATGGAGTTGGTTAAGAATTTAACTTTGTATATATTTTTTTAAAAGCATTGCGAATTACTATAGTGTTCCTTCATATGATTTTTTTTTGTTTTTTTATATTTTTTAAATTATCTTTATCAATTTTATTTTTTAATATTAAACTGGTTGAAAATTATAATTATAATATATGAAGAAAACACTTTAGCTTTCCTCATAAATTATTGTTGATTGCTACAGTGTTTTTCTCGCATGATTTTTTTATGTTTTTTTTTAAATTATCTTTGTTTATTTTATATTTTTTAATATTAAGCTAGTTGAGAAAATTATAATTACAAGTAATTACAAATAAAGCTAAATCATGTGAGGTAAGCACTATAGCTTTCCTCATAAAATACTGTGGATTGCTATAGTGTTTTTCTATATTATTTTTTTGTTATGATTTTTTTTAAATTATCTCTATTAATTTTATTTTTTAATATTTATTTATAATTATAACACCATCAAACATATTTATTTCATAAGCTCGTGGTAGCACACAACCAAGGCATCTAGTTAAATCCTATAGCTCGTGTTGTACAGATAAATGGATGACACATGTATAAATCTATAAGGCAAACCTGTAAGGCAAGGCCACGAGGAATAAATTCTTTGTGAATTTTATAAACTCCATAATACCTTCAAACTACACACACACACTATTTATTTATTTATTTATTGATCAAATTTAACTATTTATTAATTTTTTATAATTATATAAAAAAATTATTTGTATCTTTTTACAGTTTAATTATATAAAATTAGATTCTAAATTATAGTGAAATACAAAAATATAAGATGAGGATTAAAATATAAAACACTGAGAAAAAACATAACTCATCCTAAGTCATGATAATTTTTATTAAGATAGAGAGAAGATAGAGAAAGTTGCAAAAAAAAGAGTCAAATTTGATTTCAATGGATTTCATTTGACAAAAAAAGTTTAATAATGATAGTCTTTCCTGTAAACATGCTTGAAAAGGAAGATTGAGTTTTGTTTTGATTTTTTAGGTTTAAATGATTTTGGTATTCTAGGATGATTTTAGGGTGTTTTAAGCTTAGTAAGTAGTAGTTTAGAAAGGCTTTTATGATGTTTATTGTCTCTCTTTTTTTTTTAATAAAATGAGTTGAAAACAGATTTTTAAACTACCATGATAGTGATTAGGGGTCTGTTTGGGAATGTAGTTGTAGTTTTTATTGCAAGGTATTTTTTGCTAAAATATATCTAAATGATATTTTTTTAATTTTTTAAAAATTATTTTTAAGATCAACATATTAAAACAAGTTCCTTCATATGAATCTCATAGTGTTTAGGGGTCTGTTTGGGAATAAAAAATTATTTTTTAATAAAAAATTAATTTTTTTAGAAATGCGTTGCAAACGTTCTCTGGATTCTAAGTTGGGAAATGGAAGTTGAGGTGTCACTTACCTTAACAGGTGACACATCGCCTCTTATAAAAGAAAAATAAATAAATATGGCCATGCGTCTAGGATTTTTAAGGCTCTAACACATTAGGCCACTTAAACCTATGCTCCTGGCCTAGCCTTTGTTTTTTGTAATAAAAAGCCCTTTAACATTAGGTTATTGATTAAAAAAATATTATTTTTTAAATTTTATTCTTTAATATTGGGTTTATTTTGAATTAGTGTTTATGTTTTATCATATAATTAAAATTATAAAAAAAATTATTCAACTTATTAAAGTCCAAAACCTAGATTACTAGTTTAAAAAGTTAATTCGAGTTAACTGGAATCGATCTAATATACCATCATCTTATATATATATATATATTTTTCAGCTTTGATTTTTGTTAAATTCATGTTTGATATTGCGATAACTTTTGTGGTTATGGTTTAAAAAAAGATATTTTATAAAAAAGTATTTTTGGTTAAAGTTTGTTTCATATTTATATATGTTTGGTTAAAACTGTCGTTGGAATTAAGGTTGAATGAAAAGTAATTTAATATGTTTGGTTAAACATACTTTTCAAATTAAGTTTACAAAATAAATAAAAAAGATATATATTAATATTGATGTTTTTAAGTTAAATATTGTAGATTTAACTACCACCATTATATCATTAAATAAATGGTACTTTATATCAAATATTTTTTATTGTTTCATTAATTTATCTATAATTTCATCACGTATAAAATTTATCTGATAAGGATTACAGTTTTCATGATTTTTTAAGTGTGCAACTAAATTAGGTAAAATATTAGAAAAATAGAATTATGATCAAATTCTATAAATGTTATATCATTATGTCATCTTCTTTAAATTTATGTAGTGTCATTGAATAATATTAAACACTAGTTTTTCAAGTAAAACACAATTAAAAAAAATAAATTTCTTTTACTAGGTGAACAGTGACCCGTGAATTATAAGAGCGTAGCTAAAATCAATTAGGTCACATCAAAATAACTCTCATATAATTTAATTTCATACATAGATTTAGAAAAGAGTCAAGTTGAGAGTTTTTAGATTTAAGTTGTTGGACTTGGTTTAATGACAATGTTAACCGCAACTTGGATATTCTTCTTCTTCTTCTTCTTTTTTATGTTCAAAAAATTTAAGATTAACATGTAACATAATTCGGGAAATAAACTAGTATTATAAAAAAAGTATGTGATAGGTGCTGACAAGACTTATAGGCCTTGGTCCATATTAATTATTTGTAAAATTACTAAACCTCATCCACAAAAATAATTAGCCTAGGATGTTCCTTTGTTTATTATGTATTGAATGGATTCTCTTTGACTAAAAGTTAAGCTATATAAAAATGCATCATTCTCGGCTAGTTAAGGGATCAAATTTGTAACAAAAAAAAAAGAATCAAATTTACCTCATTCTTATTATGTGATGAAGTCATTAAATAAAATATAAAAATGGCTTTTCAAGTTGTGTCTTAGAAGAGTTTGAACATGTAATTTACTCTTTAAAGGTAATGTTTTATGTGAAACAAGTCCATTATAAAAATAGAAGACACTTTGATACCTGAGTTAGCAAACATAAGAGTAAAGAATAATATATATGAAGAGAAAATAGAATAAAGTTGTAGGGAATACTTATGTATGTAAAGCTTGTTGAATAGTTGTTGGTTTTCCTTATTTTCTTATCAAGTGACAAAAGTATTTGTAGACTTTGATTATGTTTGTTTACTTTATAAAGAATAAAGAGTAATGTTGCACTTGTTGGTACATGTATGTTATATAATAAGTTGTTATTCTTATGTTTTTTATGCTTGGCATAGAAATTGGTGATTATAGTGCCTTGAAATAACTATTGATGTATAAATGTGATACTTATTTAATATAATAAAATATAGAGCTTGCACAAAGAATTTGTGTGTTGAACGCTCTTGAAAACTGAAAAAACACATAAAAATATACGCAAAAACACATAGAGATGCATACTGGTGTAGGGATAATATAGCTTAGTAAGGAAGAAAATAGAGAAAATAGAAGGAAAAAAAAGAAAAAAACTTAGTTATTTAAGTTTGACTTAAACAACTAGAAATCAATTTCTCGGTGCATGTAATGCTCATGGTAGACGAGGAAGCAACCCATCATCTTTGAGCAAAGTGAGTGACTCATTCTAAATTTATATGGTAACCTTCCTTAGTATCTATGAGTTTGTTTTGTTAAGAAATTTCCACTAATATAGAGGGTGTCATTATCAAACTTTTAGTATATTTCTAGTATTCTATTCCTCTCTTTTTCTCTCACTCATACACACAAACACACATTTCTACTTTGATTATTGTGCAACCTATTTTGTCTTTTTTTTCCTATATAGTTGGTTTTTCCTTTTTTTTTTCCTTGGCTATTAGATCTATTCATCAACCTAGTTGTTAAATCTTTTTGCTTCTTCTTTAGTTGTTGGATTTGTCTATAAAATATAGTTGACAATGTAAAATTTATATTTCCAAGGAGAATTGTGGACATTGAATAAAGAGGGATCTCTTATAGATGTCTAGGATTTTAAAATCCTAGTTGATATAAGAAAAATATAATCTTAGAGATTTTATGCTCAAATTAAATAGAAAAAAAAAGGTATAAACTATAACAAATCATCAATAACAAAGTTAGCATAAAATATGCAAGTAGTTAAAGGCTTATCATTTAATTGTGAAAGCTTTAAGAGATATCAAACAACATAAATGTTCTTAAGCTTTACCTTTAATAAAAAAAAATTATTTATATATAACATCGGAACTGGTGTTAAATCAATGATATGTTTCAAAATGATTCACATATGTCTAGAAAGAAATATTTACAACTCAAAATAATAATAGAATGAAATATATTGTTATGCTCCTTTTAGCTTTAATGATGGGGGTGTTGTAATAAAATCTTGATCATATTTATTGCATTTACTACAAATCCAAGCTAAAAGATTTGTCTAGACTAGTATCTTTTTATTGGTATACAATCTTTTTAAAAATAAGTTTGAGATTGTCATTATGAACCATCTCTTATAAAGTCTTGTTCTTTTTATTATCTACAATATCAAACATGATCTTTTGATGACTATTGTTCTTGTTTGCATAATTAAAAGCTAGCTCTAACAATCACTCTTCTTTCAATTGATAAAAATATTTTTCCTTTACCATTATTCTTTATATAGATATGATAAAGTCATGAAAACAATTCATACAAAAACTAGGCTTTTCATTGGCTATGATATTGGATTGAGATGTGTGGGTTTAGATATGTGTTTTGTGTCTAGGCTTGATTATTCTTGAAAAAACAAGTTTTTTTGGAACAAGGGACTCTCCAATGTTTAATTCATTAAATATAAAAAGAATTAATGTATAAGAAAAATAATATCAAGATTAAGAGAGAATATGTATTGTGTCTGAAAATATTCCATATGAGAAATTGTTTTGTTTATATAATGACTCATAGTATTTATAAACCTTGTACATGTTAGCTCAACTCAAAACATAGAGAAATATATAATGATTGATTGGTAAAAATGTTTATGGCTATCATTGGTTGTAGTGTCCAGTCCTTCTATTAGTCAAGAGGTTAATGATTATTAGTGACATATTAGCATTACATAATCACCTGCAAGGAAATAAATACATATGTTGCATATAATATGCTGTGTGTTTGCATTACAACCATTGTTTATAAACATGGTGTCAACCTTGCATAAAAATATATATCTGTAAAGAATTTATTGATAAGCATAAAAAAATTTATGTGTGTGGATGATAAATAACACCACATTTTGATTCCTCAAAGTTTTAAATAAATATAAAGTGTGTGATAACTCATATTCTAAAAAGAAGAAAAAAAGAGAAAAGTGTGTATTGTAAAGGGAAAGAAACCTAGTCAATATTTAAGTTACACATAAATGGCTACAAATGGCCTTTTAATATATATATTTCCAACCATACTTTGAAAGACCACTAACTATGAGCTGCATGCATTCTCCAATCACTAGCACATATTAATCATAGTAGTGATAGTAGTAGATGAAAAATTATTGCAAATTCAAATTTCCTTAACCACTTCAATATTTTGAAAAAGAATTACCTTTTTTTCCCTTAGTTTTTAAATAAACACATTGATGTGTGGTCATGCTTCATTAAATCAACAAAATATCAAAAGCTAGAAAATGATTGCATCATATGGTGTATTTCTTCCTTTTAATAGAAAAAAAGAAGTAAGAGCATATTAACAAATGGTTAAAAAAATTATTATAAATAAAAATATTTTTTACATCGATAAATAAAAAAAGACTCAGGTGATGTAAGAGTGTTTTAACAATGAGATTTGAGGCACAAACTGCACTAAAAAAAAAAGGTTGACATTTGAACCATTTAAAAAATCACAAAAAACCATAAAAAAATGGTTAAAGAAAGACAACAAACTTAAGATTCTAAAAAATCAAGTGTGTAAGAAGAAAAGAAAAAAAAAGAAAAAGGTTACGTGGGTCAACCTAACCCAGCACGTCAAATATACAAGTAGTGTCATGAGACCTAGATAAATAAATAGAAAGCAAATAAAAAATTCAAAGTCAAATCCCAAATAAATTCAATGTTTAATGATGAAATTGAAAAGAAAAAAAATTAATTAAAAAAATAAAAAACATCACGAAACTCAATTTAAAATCAACCTAATTTTGAAGGATAGAGAAAAAAATATTAAATTTTAAAAAAGAAACCCTAGAAAATCAATCTAACTTGCAAAACCGGTGTAATAATGATGTGAACAAGATAGATAAATAGAAATAAGATTATAAAAAATCACAAAGCCTATATATATATATATATAAACTCAACCTTGAAGGTTGGAATAAAGAAAAATTAATTTATAATCAATATAAAAGGATGGTATTAGAAAAAATATTAATTTAGAAAACTTGTCAAAGAATATCCAACAAAAAATGATAAATAAAAATATCTAAAACAACTCATGTCATTTTAAAAATTCATAAGAAAATCATATAGAAGGAAAATAGAGAAAAAACTTGATCTCTAATAATATAAATAATGACATTAAAAATAAAATCAATTTAAAAATAAAAAAGTAAACCAAGTATATCATACAAACCCTTTAAATCTAGGTTAAGATTTCAAACTTGCAACCTATTAAGTCTTGGATCTGAGCTAGATCAAGAACCTTAATTTTCAACTAATTTAATATTTATTAGCCAAAGTAAATCCAATAATGAACAACAAATAAAAAAGTCTAAGAAAACATGGTTCATTTCCAAAATCAGTGAAAAATCTTACAGAAATAAAATTAATAAAAATAATAGAGTCTAATATCTAATTTAATAAATATTAAATGATGAAACTTAAAAAAAAAAGTTTCAAGAAAGGAAAAAAAATCAAGTAAATACAACAAACCTTTCAAATTTAGGTTAATCTCTAAAGTATGAAGCCTCTGAAATCATAAATTTGAGCTTAGTTAGGAGGTTTAATTATCAACCAATCTAATATTAATTAAAAAAATCTGTTAAAAAAATTAATTTGACAGAAAAAAATGATAAAATTATAAAAAGAAGTAGATTTAAAAAATTATCTTAACAAATAGCGATAAAAAAATAGAGAGTAAATTAAAAAAATAAAATTAAAAAGGTGAAAATGAAAAGTAGTTCTAATTTTATAAATTGTTTTAAAAGAATTTCCAATATTAAAGAATCCAATAAAAATGAATTTAAATAATTATCCAAAACCCAACAAAAAATCGCAAGTAAAAATACTCGAAATAACTAAGATTATTTTCAAGATAAGTAAAATATTCTACAAAAACAAATTAGAAAAAAGAAAGAGATTTAATCTCTAATTAAATAAATGTTGAATAATAAAAATAAAAACAAACAACTTAAATAAAGGAAAATAAAATATGAAAAAATTATAATATACATTATATTATTCATGAATAGTAGATTTTTTCTAGGTTTTTTTTTTCTAGATTTTTTCCAATGCTGCATATTTTAAAGTTTTAAGAAAGAAAACATGATGTTTTTTTAACAATATTATAGAAGAACATGTTTATCTAAGAAAATTTTATAGTTCTCTAAGAGTGTGAGGTATTAAGATAATGTTTGTTTAAGAAATTATGTCTATGTTTTGCTTAAAATGCAAATACAATAACGATTTGGTAACAAAAAGAATATAGGTTATTGTTCATAGGTCTCACAAAATATTGTGTTTGGAACATATGGAAAAAGAAAGTAGGAGGAGCTGTTTTTTGTGGTTACACCATGCTGCATTGTTTAGTGAACAATACAATATCCTTTAATAGTTGCGCTGTTTATATAAACAATTTTTTTCTTTGAAAAACCAGTGAATAGTGCGAGTGAATTTTAATTCACTCACAATGTACGTGAACATTTTTTTCTCCGGTTAATTTATTTCACTCGTACTGTTTACATGAATGTAAACAATAATTTTTTTTAAAAATAGTTTAAAGTGAATTAAATTTATTTATATTGTAATCTTAATTTTATTCCTAATAATATTTTATTACATGTTCAAAGAATTATGAAAATTATAGTTCTTATTGGATGAATTTTTTATATAATAAAATTGTAGATAATTTAATGGAATAAAAAAAATTATATAAAGTATGATTTATTTCACTATATAATAACGATAGTTAAATCTACAATATTTAAATTAAAAACTATAAATATGAATATATATTTTTTAAAATTATTTTATAACCTCAATTTTAAAAGTATTTTTAACCAAATATATTATATTACTTTTTGTTCAACCTTAATTTCAATCATAATTTTAACCAAATATATATTTTTTAAATTAATTTTAATTAAAAATATTTTTTATAAAATAACTTTTCTCACAGCGTAACCATAACAATTATTACCATACCAAACACGTCCTTGCTTGCTGACTACTTCCCGTAAAGCTTCTTGGCGTTTCCTTCTCCTCCAGCACCGTAGACAGCACCCCTCTTCTATATTATTGGTGGCTCTTCTTATACGAATAAGTGCGAATAAGGCATGGCCAGAGCATTCGCAAGCTCGTCCTTCAAGGCTATCTGTATAAAATTAAGAAATTATTACATATAATATATGAATAGAGAAACACGATCAATTTGAACTAACCAATTTCCATAGAGATATCAGTGGTTTTGTAGAGGAATAGGAACTAAAAACCATCAGGTTGCTTAATTTAGAGGGTATATTTTTTTCTTTTTCAAGGGGTTAATTTCACATTGCTGAAGTAATTAATTGAGTGAAGATTGATCTTCACACTTGTTTTACATTTTTACGTAGTTTAATGATTTTTCTTCTTCTAATGAGTCTACTTAATAATTAATTAAATATAAGTATCATATGTTTTTTAAATTTTATTTTAATTGTTTTTAAAACTTGGCCAACTAAACCTCAGCCTCTTATGTCAAAAGTCAACTCGGGGACAGCTTGAAAATAATATTTTTTATATTTATTTTTTTATAAAAAAATTTAAATTTAACACTCACTCCCTTGAATTTGATTTTTGTGTTGGATTATTTTGTGAATTTATAGCATTAGGAATTTTTGGTTTTCTTTTCAATTTAATATTTAATGATATTTGAGATTTTACCTTTAATATTTGAAATTTTTAATTTTAATTCTTAGTTTTTTTTATTAAAATTTAATTTATTTTTAATTTCATCATTGAATCCCTAATCTCTATTTTTTTTAATTTCATCCAATTTACTAATATTTTTTTTCATTATTTTTTTTAATTTCATCATTTCATGTTTTTATTCTTAGAGGTTGACAATTGTTAATTTTTTTAATTCATTTTCTATAACATTGAGTTGTTAATTTATTTTTTTTAGAATTCATTTACAACACTTAAACATTGTTTTTTTTTTTTATTTTTTTAAATTAATCTAGCCTAAGCTATCAATTAATATCTATTTCACTCAATTATCTTCTAAGAAAGAGTGTGAAGCTTTAAGCAACTATAGTCCCTCTAGTCTAGTGATACTTAAGAGCATAGTTATCAAACTTAACTTAGAATATGACTCGATCAAGGAATGAGATCGTTGGTTACATGGGTTGATTTTAACACGAATCAATTAGGAAATTTTAATTTTTTTTTAATATTTCATATGAAAAATTATAAAATAATTTATGTGAATGTAAGCTATATATGTCATAATTAATGAATTTTAAAATATTCTTTTATCTCATATCAAAAAAATATAATTTTTTTCTTATGAATATTAAGTGTATACACTAAAAGGCTTTAAGTCTCACATTAAAAATATAAAATATTTTTTAGTATTTATATAGTGAACTTTAAAGCTGGTTAATAACCAACAAAGAAATACATACATACATACATATATATATATATAAGGTCTTTGGCTAAGAAAAAAAAACATTTGAACAAAAAAATCTCTATCGAGTTTTATTGAATATTTATCGAGCGGGTCAAATTGTTTTTCGTTGGTCAATGGTTGCCTTGGGTTTTAATGAAACAAATCCAGTCAAAGTTCCAAATCATCCTAATCCCGAG
The DNA here is from genome assembly GCA_015708895.1 of Populus ilicifolia. Taxonomy (NCBI): domain Eukaryota; kingdom Viridiplantae; phylum Streptophyta; class Magnoliopsida; order Malpighiales; family Salicaceae; genus Populus; species Populus ilicifolia. The sequence goes on along the minus strand of SRLM01000119.1, from coordinate 3,354,832 downwards.
TTAACCCATCAGGCCAAAATAAATATGATAACAATGCTTGGAAGTACTAGAATCATTATTATTAAACTCGGCTTGACTAGCAAGTCGACCGAGGACTCGATAGGTAGACTGGTCCGAATTTGTTAAGAGACCGGTTGATGTAATAACCTAACAAAACCCAATCAACTTGTTGGGTTGACCCATGACCCGAACGAGACCTAATGTTTGTTTTCAAACATGATTTTTCTTCTATACCTCTTTTTTTTATATTTTTTAAGTCGATTATTAACACTTTTAAAAATCACTATATAATATATTAGAAAAATATTTTTTTTCAATATGAGATTTGAAACTTTTTATTATAAATACTCTATGTTTTAAAGAATTTTTTTTTAATTTAGGATTTGAAACCTTTTAGTATATATATACTCTATGTTCTCAGGAAAAAAATTATTTTTTCAATATAAAATTTGAAGCCTTTTTGTATATATACTTTATATTTATAAGAAAAAAAATATGTTTTTTCATTATAGAATAAGAAACCTTTTGATTTTAATACTTCAACTTAAAATAATAATATAATATCTTTTCAATATGGAATTTGAAACCCTTTTATACATATACTTTATGTTAAAAAAAAAGTTATGTATTTTCAATGTGAGATTTGAGACTTTTTAATTTATATACTCTATGTTTCTAAAAAAAAAATTATTTTTTCAATATAGAATTTGAAGCCCTTTCGTATATATACTATATGTTTACAATAAAAAAGTTATATTTTTTTCAATCTAAGATAAAATTTTTTTGATTTAAATACTTCAACTTAAAAAAATAATATAATATCTTTTAAATGTGAAATTTGAAGCTCTTTAGTATATATACTTTATATAAAAAAAATTATATTTTTTTAATGTGAGATAAGAAATTATTTAAAATATTCTTTTAAACTTTATTATTTATAATATCTATATTTTATATTCACATGGATTTATTATTGATTTTTTTATATAAAACATTAAAATTTTAAATATTTATTTTTTATTTTTTAAATTAATCCAAAAAACCTAGAATTAAATCCTTAAACAGGAACAGCCTTGGATAGTTTGATGACTATGACTAAAATACTCCTATTTAATGATTTTAAGTGCAGGATGAGGGAATTAATATATTACCAGCTGTCGGTCACGGTCCGCTATCTCCCGTGCATGGCGTGCTGTTGTGGCCGTATAATGCTCCCTGAGCCCAAAGAAGGCCCGGATCAGCCGCTCTTGTCCCCCCGTTGCCTGAAACCACATAAAATTACGAGCAATTAATTTTAAGATCTCGTTAAAAATTTAGAGAAGAAATATTAAGAAGGTAAAATCCAGTGATGGAGAATTAAGGATGAAAAATATCTTTGAAGAGGTGAGAAGTTAAAAATGTTTGCTAGAAATTGAAAAAAAATAAAATAATAATTGTTAGTAAATCCTATAGTAAATCAAATCAAATCAAATTTATGTAATTATAAAATATTAAATAATTTAGATTAGTGAAGTAGGAGCTGGAATTAAAAAAGGAAAAAATGCAAATTTTTCTCCCTTAAAAATCCTTTTCCCTCCATTTCCAAGATTAATATTTAAATGTTATCTCTTCTAAAATCCACCCCTCTCTTAAAAAATTTACCAAAAATTAGTAAATAAGATGAAAAATTACAGCCTCACTCTAATTACCAATTAAATATATCTCTAGTGAAAAGACAGAGGGAAAGGAAAGAAAATGGAGAAGTACAAGCGGGGTCCACTCCTCGGGGAGTGATTGGCACGGTTTGAATGACTCTGACGTTACTGATCCATCTGACTTAATGGCTGCAACAGATAGCTCAAGTGGTGGGTAAGCATCCTTCTCTGTTGAGGCAGATATGATGCTGCTTCCACCAGGGAGTGGCTGCATAATATTCTTGCGCAGCAAAAGTTATCAGATGAAATCTGATTTTACAATCAAGGGAGAAGTAAAAAAATTACTATTACTTTCTAAACAGTGTTTCCCTGATCTGTATGATCGATTAAGTGTATGGGAGCAATGTATATGCTCTTGACGTCCAGAATTAAGGATCTCTTGACTTTCTTGGAAGAGAAGAAAGTTGTGATCCATGCATGCATCTCTAAGAATTACTATTCTAACTGCATCCATGTATGAGTATGTGCATGCCTGCAATAACATATCTTCATTCAAACGAACTCGATCGCATGTTTCCTGAAGTTGCAGGGTGCACAGTCCCACCATTATAGCCCATTTAATGAAAGCGTATATGCATGGTAGCCTGTGATCTTGATAGATGCACTTGAGCTTTCCATTAGGAAGTCTCAAGTGAGGATTCGAAATCACAGAAAACTATCCCACTTGTTACAGATTACATGAATGAATATATGTACACATATTCTAACTGACAAGAAGGAACTAACTAACTGTAAAAGTCATGACTAACTAACTAATAACATCCAACTGTATTTGTAACTGTATTTCCATATATATGTGAAGATTGCAGAACAAGAATGGAAAAGCTTTAGGCTGCTGTGATCATTGCAGCGTCTGCAGGTTGCTGGGATTCTTCTGGTTCTTTGGTTATATATGTAGAGTGTTGTAGATTCCAATACAAGGAGTGAGAATAAAGGGGCACTATCTATTGAGAAACTTATTGCATGCAAGATTCCGTAACATATCCATAAATGAACTTGGATGTTCAAGATAATAGAAATTGAAGTTGCATTGATTGAGCTTTTACATAAGGAGGGAGCTGGAAGCAAATGCATGGGATAAAACAAATGAAATGAGGCATGCATCTATATATGCGTTGTACCCGTGATATCAGTACTAGGTGATATAAAGAAATAAGGTTGAGAGCTTCTCCCAGAATGCACTGGATATATATTGCTTGTAATCGATAGTGATGTTTTTTTATTTTTTTCACTCTTTGCCTCGTAAACTTCTGCCAGACCAAAATCGCCAAGTTTAAGGCTAAATTGTTCAGAATTATCCTGAATTTCGTATCAAATTGAACTTGGCCCTTAAATTGTTCAGAGCCACGAAAATGTTGTTTGTTCTTTATTTCCTTTGCACTTTTACTTCCGTGTCTGGTTAATTATAATTTAAATACAACTGCATGCATCTATCACGATATATGGTTTAATTTGTCGTGGAGATTCAATAATTTACTGGAACGTGTTATTTTGATTTGTGCAAAAAATAACAGGAATAGAGAAAAAGAAGTACCTTTATTATATCCCAACACTCATTCACCATTCCAGTTTGTTTCTCAACAGTGTCTCTGGCGTGCCCTCTACTTTCTCCAAGCTCCTGAACAAATTTTCCGATATGACATGTATCATCCAATAAAGGTTTCATCATTGACTTACAAAGATCTACTTGTCCTTTGTAGTAGTTGCACTCATCTTGAAGAGTTTTCAACTGCGCCTCATTGTTATCCTGCTTATTCTGCATTATAGATATAGATTAGCAAATGAAGGGTAAATTACTTATACAAGAGTGGGGGGAGAAAGAAGAGAAAATGCACTGAACGAGTATGGGATAGTAAATTTCTTTTCCAGCAGGTATAAGCCAATGATTGATTGAAAGACCAGGAGGCAAAGCACAAACTTGGAGAGGACATACATATACAAGTATAAAAGCAAAGATGCACAGACCAAGAAACAAGAAAAGGAAACAAAAGGAGCGACGGTGCTAAACAGCAGGCACTACAAAACCAAGCAACCGCAAAACTGTAATAAGAACGACAGCATCATGATTAGATATCAGAAAACTTACATAAGTTGGTAAATTAAATTTTATTTTTGAAAAAGTGGAAGATCACGTTACAAAGAAAAAGGTAACAAGGGGATAGAAAGTTTTTGAGGGATTCATTACATATCAATTCCTCAAGCTATACCTTTTTCTTTTCACGAGACTTCTTGTCGATTTCCTGTTTCCTTTTCCTTTTTGCATCTGCAGCTAGCATGAGAGAAATCAAAGATCGAAATCGGATCAAGAACAGTCCCATGAATCACTCTGATTAACTAATTACTCGACACAGAAGTTAAGCAACTTCTAAGTTTTGTGGAGAATAAGAAATGATGAGCATAGTCAAGTACAACCATGCATCCTTAATTTTTTAGTCGAAATTAAAACCTGCAAACGATGGACCTCTAAATTATACCTTCGAGTCGTTGATGATCAGATGGTTTCTTGGCTGGATCGGTTGCCATCTATAGAATGGGAAATCAAGTATCAGGCGACAACTTGAACACTCCGAATTAATGGCGAACCAGTACTTAGAGAAAAGAAACAAGAAATACTTCGGATAGAGGGACTGATGAGAGAGTGAGAGGGAGAAAGAGGGAGATAAGCATGTTATGGATAACAAAGATGAAAGCATAGAGGGAGACATCTTCAGATATCGCTCGAGATCGGACCCTAAGGCATCGAAATATCAAGACATGCCACAGAAAGGAAGCTATTTTTTTCCTTTTCTTTTCTTTTTTTTTAATCGATGAAAATCTTTAACATAATTTTTAAATCCGACTCAGTAATCATTAATCAATTCACAGGTTTTGGTGGTGACTATGGGACTGTTGGTGGTGTCGATTAATTATCTTTTTTATTTCAAAATATTAATTAAAAAAACTATTTTAGTGGTGTCCAAAGTGTGTGTGTGTGTGTATATTAAATTTTTTACTATGGACTCAAACACTATTGTTGTCTTCATTTTTTATACAAAGTAAAAACCCAACACAAGTCACATTATCATTGCACTCATTTATCTCTTATGGCGGTCCCGTTCTCATTTGGGAATCTCCCTGAAACTTTAGTCAATTGATCCGTTTGTTCGATATATGAGAAGATTATAAAATAAAAATAAAGCCAAAAAAAAAAAAGACCTCACACCACCATTAAACTACTGATCACAACACAACTCACCTAAAGTTTTTTTTTTTAATTTTATTTAAGAAAATAGCTTTTTTTCTTTTGAAAGGCGAACGAAATACTAGGATAAATTAACTTCCTCATTTCACTGCTACCTAGCCAGTAACTTCCCTTTGAAATCCTTGAACAACAACATTTTTTTCTTCGGTACCTCTAGGATAAACTTCCCGTACCTTAATTATAATTACCAGATGGAGTGTTGTCCGGAACCTTGTCTATATATTTTCTTGCAGCTTGTCATCGTAATCGACGTGATTATTAATCACCGATCATATAAGCAACCTCATCGCCTAAAATTACAGGTCGCAAGCCTTGAAGCATAACTTGCTATCGTTCCCAAGCCTGGATCGTGCATTTTAAACCGCAACAAATTATGCTTCTCCTCCAAAATCTGCAGGATCTTTCGCTTCTCTCTCGTTTTCCTGCCCTTACTGCGTACATGTAAATCAAGGGAAGGACAGAAATTAAGTTAAGAGAAACAAATATTGAAAATGTGAAAAGGTTGAACTACGTGCAGCTCCTATATATTACCTTCGCATTCTCAAGGAGGTCACCTTCCTGCCTGCCAAAATTATCCACCATGAGCACCAGCAGCAGAGACCTGAGTATACGAGCTTGTGGTACAATAGAAGAGAAGTCAACAATGAACTGGTGGTGGATGCAAATTAATCTCACGGGTTACATAAGGATAAATAAAACGTTGGCGAAGACTTGCAGAACTAAAGGCGACGGGGTCACCATCTGAGAGCGGGCCATCATGATATAGTATTTGAAAATTGCAAATTGTTCGTGGACTTTTCTTTGGTGGGAAATTACATATCAATCTTCGGGAACTTTGCTTATAGTTAAGTCCAGAATTCAAAGTGTTCCTTGTGTGGTTAGATTATCAGAAAAATCTTTTTTTCTTTAAAAAAGAAGAAGAGGGACCCTGAATTTAAGAAAAATAAATAAATATGAAAAAAAAAACATCGGGAGGGATTTAGAATTTCACTCGTGTTACTGGACCCAATTCAATGAAAACTGGAGGTAGTGCGAACCGAGCCCAAAGAGTATTTAGCTACTGGTAACACAGGCAGGGCTGTTGGTTTAAAAGCCCAAACCCTCAAGACATCCTCGTTTATTTGCGCGTCGCAAGAAAGATTCTCACACCTCTCCACTGAGAATGGCGTCAAAATCCCCTCAATTCCTGCGTTCTTATGGTAACCCAAAAAAGATACACAGAGACGCTTCGTTTTTTTGTATCGATGATTAGCGATATTAAAATTATCACTGCTTTTGCTGTTGTTGCAGGCTACGATCTACTCTTAGGATCAATAGCTGCTTTTTACGTCTTCGCTGTACCCTACACTAAAGTCGAGGAAAGCTTCAACATTCAGGTTCTCCAATTATTCCATAAAACAATCTTAGAACTTTTCAAATAAGCTTGTTTTTTATTTTGATTTTATGATTTTTTTATCGGTCAAGGCAATGCACGATATTCTTTACCACAGGCATCGCCTAGAAAATGTAAGTCTATTTACCTTCTCCTCTGTGTTCTAATTTGATTTTTTTCCTGTAATTTAATTATTAATACTCAGTTTGTTTGCTGTTGTTATTATTAGTATGATCATTTGGAGTTCCCGGGGGTCGTGCCTCGCACTTTCATTGGTAAATTAATTCTCTGCGTCATCTGGGAAAGCTTTGATATGCTATTCTAGCCATTTTTTTACTGTTTAGCTTTTAATGAAAACTGAAAATGAGGATTGTTAGGGTGTGATGTGAGTCATGTGACATGTGGAGTGATGAACTGTGCATCTTGCTCTGAGAAGGCATGTTACTCATCATTGTTTTCTCATAGGAGCGTTGATTGTCTCGATTTTGGCATCGCCAATTGTGGTGGTAATCAACTTGATGCGGTTGTCGAAGATCTACGCTCTCATTTCAGGTAGGATATTTGGATGGTTTGTGGGGTTCTATTTTATTTTAACAGCAATTTTGTCTAGGTTTTAACAATGGCTTACTTAATTTAGTTGCTTTTGGTTAGTGCGGTTGGTGTTGGGTTGTGTGGTATTATCTACACTGAGGTTTTTCCGGATTCAGGTATGTACTCGAATTTCTTTCAATCAAGGTTAATTAAGTTTGGCTGTCCAAGGGAATGATGAGTTGTGGTGGGAAGTTGAATACATGCAATTTTTCTTTTGAGCAGGTTAGACATAAGTTTGGTCATCAAGTAGAAGCTTTCTTTGTAATATTAACAGCACTTCAATTTCACATGCTGTTCTATTGCACACGTGCTCTTCCCAATATACTAGCTTTGGCTGTAGGTGATCACTTCTCGCGGTTTTACTTTGTCTCTGCTCCTTTTGTGTATATGTCTCAGTGAATATATGAGGTTCTTTTCCATTTTGATTTCTCTTGATGGTTTCTGATATTTTGATCAGTTTTGATATGTAATATAAGTTAATTTTGTCAAGGAAGTACTTGATTGAGCTGTTTGCTTTTTTCCCATTATATCTATTAGTTTGTATATTTTAAATGAACACATGCATTTGGGAGAAGGAGATGAGTGAAATACCTGGTTTTGGTTAGTATGTGACAAAATTTGAAAAAGCACCCAGCTAGTTTGAATTATAGCTCGTAAATTCTCATGTTGCAAGTGTTAAGCAGCTGGATCAACTAGGTGAGTTTTTGAGGGGATCCTTAACCATGTTATGCAAAACAACTGTCAACTAGCCAATCTTCAATTAAAGGGTCCGGGTGAAGATCGATTAGAATGTGCACACCTCACTGAACAGGAAGTTTATGGATACCTGATATTTCAATGACATGTGTACGAATGCACCCCTTCAAATGCTATAATGTTTTTCATCTGGTTGTGAGACCTAGCATCATCATCCTCGAATCCGCCTCCACCCCCAGAACCACCATGAACCCCATCTTATCATTTCAACTCCCAACCTCTCTCTACTCCCTCACAAACTTAGATTATTTTCTGTATCTGCTTTTAGACAGCTTTTATTATATCATAGTATACCTCTAATTTGACTTCTTTTACAGAGTTTTCTGCATTTCTATGCTCTTATTTTACATTTGTGATGTCATTGTTGATGCAATAACATATATTTTATAATAAGTTATCTAGCATATATTTCACTATCTGGAAGTAATGCTACTTTCCTCAACCTTATGCAGTTAACATGGGATATGCATATTGGTTCAGAGGGAACTTCTACACAGCATTAAACTGTCTGGTATGACTGATCATATTTCAAAAATTACAATATGCAATATGAATTACACTCATTGTAGCAAGCCCCTACATGCTGAGCTTATTTATGCTACGAAAACTAATGTCATCTGTGTCTCCATTTTATTGGAGATAAATGGAAGTCAATAGTCTCAACTTTTTCCTATGAAAAATACTTGTCTTGATACTTGAATGCACAACAAGGTTTTCCTTATGTTGGCATGCACAATGTCTTCTCACAGCTGCTTTGTTTGATAATGGCTAGGTTTTTTCCACAGTTGTATTTAGATGCGATATGCTGTTACTTCTTTGCCCTCTTGCTCTGGAGCTTTTGTTGGTAGGTTCCTCTTTGATCTTGGCCCTTTTTTCATTAGTAACGTTTTAACTCATTTCCTACCCCAGAATCCAATATTATTAGTGATGCTTTCTTGGAAATGTATCTTGACATTCTTATTTTCAGTTACCTTGATGATATTTATGCCCCATTTTAATAACTTGAGTTTAATGATACAGACCAAATCTATTTCATTGTCGGGAGCTATTAAATACTGCATTGGAACTGCGCCTCTGTTCATAGGTTGGTCAATTCTTTTATTTACATTTATGTTAATTACCTGTAATTATCTTGAATTGTCTATGCAGCTAATTTAGTATAAATTTTATATGAAATCCTCCTCAACACAGGTTTTACCATAATGGTTGATTCAATAATGTGGAAGAGGATATTGTGGCCTGAATTTGAAGTTTTCTGGTTCAACTCTGTTCTCAATCGGAGCTCTGAGTGGGGTGTATCCTCTTCTAGAACTTTTCTGTTGCATCGTTTAATGTGTTTTGAAAATTTGAAAAATTTCTATACATTGTCTTTTTAGGAAGTTGTCAATCTGGAATTTTTTTCTTCATGTGGGTATAAAGGTGCAGCTACATCTAGCTATATAATTATCCATGGCCTGGTATTTGTGTATTTTCTAGCATGCATAGCTAGCTTCTCTCACTAACATTGTGGATACAATTAGTAATTACTATTGCAAGTAAGGACTCAAATGTAGTTGTTTTTGAGTTGGGGTGATCTTGGGAAACTTATTTTTCTCTGATGATTATGTGACTTGCCTGGATTTCTTAGCACATGGTCAATAATATTACTATAACTGATATGAAAGCAAGATTGTTGTTTGTTGGTAGGTAAAATGTGGACTTTAATCTGGGTATGTTATTATTAATGGCATATGGATTTGCCATCAAATTTCTAGTTTTTTCTAGTCACATTGATTTCTGATTAATTATCTTCACTCGCTCTGGATAATGATCTGAAATGCTACGTTCTTTAACGCTTACTTTTCCTCTTTAGACGCATTCCTTTCACTGGTATTTCACTTCAGCTCTCCCCCGGTCATTGCTTGCTGCATATCCTCTTTTTCTGGTAAGTCTGGGAAGGGTGGTAATTAGACAATATTTTATGTCACTAATCAAGCCTCAAGTATCTGTACCTTTTGACCAATGGGAATTTACAAGTCCTGCTATTACTGTCAAAAGAAAAGGAAGAAGAAGAAGCTGTAGCTTTTGCTGTGTTCTACGTTTTTGCTGCCCAGTGTGTTCCATCCCTAGCCAAATGTGTCTCTGTTACCAACTGATGTGCCACTTATAACAGAAGAATGTTTTATCCTCAAGTAAAATACTTTGGTACACAGTACATTCAATAAATATTATTACTCCATAAACTGTATTTTAGGTATTCTGAATATGATTAGTTAGATTTTTTGTTTCTCTAGTGTTATAGTTCCATGAATTTCTTGACAATTTTTTATATTTTGAGTTTTTTTTTCTGAAATAGTCATTTTATTTTGAAAATTAGGAATAGCTATTTCTAATGTAAAAGAACAAAAATAAAGAGAAAAGCTTGAATTAGTCATTGCAGAACTTGGAGAGAAAATGGCTGGGATCATAATAAAAGCAAATGCAGAGATATAATGCTAACAGCATAAAGAATGCCATAGCCATAGCATTAAGGCCTTTAGCTGCATGTGATTGTTATTGCTCCATTGTGATTCTTAACTTGATATTTTTCCTTCTTGCAGCTTGGGGTTTTGATTGACAGGAGGGTTCTAATCTTTGTGCTTCCAGTTTTCTCCTTCATTTTGCTTTACTCTAAGCTTCCACATAAGGTCAGTCATGTCAAATGTGAAGTTCAGCAGCTTAGTTCATTTAAACATTGCTTTTGGATTAATCATACTTTTGGATGAAGCAGGAACTCCGGTTTATCATCAGCTCAGTTCCATTGCTGAACTTATCTGCAGCAGTTGCAGCTAACAGAATGTATGTGGCTTCTTTTTTTCCTTTTTTTTTTTTGCATTTATTTGTTGAGTAGATTCAGAAAATAATTGTTAGCTTGAGTTATTAATAGCATTTATCTTGTCCACCACTCGAGATGGATAAGATTTTTCTCTGGAAATAATACAAGCCTGTCTCAAAAATTATAACACCACTGGTTCACAAGGAGAGTCTTAAAATTTTCTGGTACTAATACATGTACTTCTGATGGAACTTATATTGTTTATTTTGTTGTTTTATGTAACTAATGTCTTCTGATAGCCCGTCAATATGCTTGCTAAACCTTTCCATGCTTTGAATAGTCAACTGATCTGCGATTTTTCTTGGATTATTGATTTATGGTTTCTCTTCTTTACTTTTTGCAGCTACAATAATAGGAAGAAGACACCATGGAAATTTCTGAATTTATTTATGCTGGGATTATTTTTTATCAGGTTGGATGGATATTTTATTTGTTGCCACAAATATGTTTTGCATCCTAATGAACTCTTTTGCCTCTGTAGTCTAGGTTGCACTATAGTGCTTTTCCTGGCATCCTATGACAATTATCCCAGTGGTAATGCATTAAAAGATTTGCACCAGATTGGTGAGTCCTCTTCTCTTTCTTTTTCTCATGCAGACACATGCATTAGCATGTGCGTGCTCATATTGGGTTGTTATAAAGCTTATTAGGTGCTTTGAGTTTCTCATCTTTGTTGAACTTGAACCATGCAGGCAAGCTTTCTGTCTGCTTAGTGTCCCTTTTCTTTTATTTTCTCTCTTTTCTTTTCTTTTTTATTTTTTTTTATTTTTTTGTGTGTGGAGCAAGTTTTGTTGTGTACGTGGGGACTGGTATGATTATCTTTGCATGCCAATGATCCTTCAGTCAGTGATTTTATCTCTATGAGTGGAGAGTATAGTTACGAAATCAAATATGCAGGAGATTGTATTTTTGTTATTTGGACCTTCTTTGTGTGAGTTTTGTCATTTGATATTAAAAAAAAGAAGCTAAATTTCAGCTGTTCTGACAGGCCATCTTAATAACACCAATGAACTGTGGGTTCACATCGATACTTTTTCAGCCATGAATGGGATATCAAGGTTTTGTGAAAATGATTCACCATGGAGGTAATACTAGGTTTTCTTGAGATTCTTTCGGGCAGTTATTTTTAATTTTCCGTTACAAGTAACTAGTTGTGGTGGTTTCTAAGATAAAGGTTTAATACCACTTAATGAGGATCATCATATAAAATGTAGGTATTCCAAAGAAGAGGGGATTCCTCTGGAAGAATTTTGCAGGAGGAATTTTACTTATCTTGTGAGGTGAGTTTTTCTGTCAATAATGTTTCTTGCACAAGAAGCAGGATTGTTCTAAAACATGCTATGTGAATTTAGTGAAGGGTGCTGCATTTTTACTTGAATGAGTCATTGATGTTTGAAAGATGCCTTGAAACTGAAGAGCTTTTGTTTATGTTCTTCACCGAGAGAGATTTGCGCCTCAGGTGTACACCAACATCATCATGCCTGTTTCACTGCCTGATCCTTATATTTACACGTGGACTTTGTAGAATATGGATTTGATGAATTGTGATGACTTTAGATCATTATATTTCTAGACAGAAGGTCACTTCTCTGTTTGACATTTGAAGAAAGGGAGATGTTCACTGGATGATTACAGCTCTTTAATATTATCATGTATCAATGAGCTAATTTTTTTATTTTTCCACCTCTATTTAACAGTGAACAGTTTGTTGTTGATGGATTCAAGTGCTTGCATTATGTAAGTGGCTTCTCACGGGTTCGTCTTCAAAGTAGTCTTCCACCTATTATCCTGGTAGAAAATCAACACCATTCTCCTTGACTAGTTGCATTTTCTCATTATGGGGTTTAACTTTTAATACTTTTTTCAGGTCAAGGAACCCAAGTTATATATTCATGGAAATACAAAAATCAAGGATATAATGCAAATAAATTGGGCAGGGTGCTCTTGAATCTTTCAGAGGATGCTTGATTCTTGTTTATATGGGGAACACTGTAGCATGGCATGAATCCTACCTGCACATTTTCTTGTTCATGCAATGCCTGGTCATGAATAGGAGTACCTTTCTAGTGGTGGATGGCTGTGCTTATCCAGCTTCAATAGCAATGCTAACCATGTTAGAGGTTGATAGGATTTGTGTTAAATAGGAGCGACGTTGACAAATACTCCATTTTTTTTGTCCTGCATGATTTGTAACTAGAACCTCAAACCACTTTTTTAAAGCTCTTTCACCTTCAGCTTAGTTTTCTACTCATCATCCTGATCTCCATTTTTCTTTTCATTGTGCTTGAGTTTTGCTCATCTCATTCCATAAGCCAGCAGACAGCGTGCCTCCAAGAAATGTAACAACTTTATTTATTTCGCGTAGAAATATTATAGCATTGGTGTCAGGAGCAGGTAGTTTTAGCTTGCTATGAAACTGCCAGATTTCAGCAATCTGGCTGTAAGTGATGCGCAGTTTTTTCAGTTCAATCCAATATCCTTCTATATCGTCCATAATTCCAACAGTGCAGAATGTCAATGGGTGTCAGCTTGATGGCCACGGGACAATAATCAATTTAGAATCCGTCTCCTAGTTACAGAGGTTTGTGAGGGCTGCTGCATTGTGATTGGGTGTGTTGACAGGTTCGAATCTCTTAAAAAAATAGCGTTTGTCAAATGCCATGTTGTACTACTGTCTTCTCTTACGAGGGACAATGTACTGGTCACGGGTTCTCTCCATCTTTTTCGTGACAGTAATTTCTCTCAACCACCAACTGGAATGTGTTCAATTTTAAAGAAGCACGAAGGATCCGAGATTCAAATTATTGATTTGATGGGTTGAATAAGTCTGGTTAATTTAACAATACAATTAAAAAGAAAAGATACCAGTAGTAAATAAAAGAAGAAGAAGAAGAAGAAGAAAGGGGCAATAATTAACCATTAAAAAAAATAAGAAGTCAACATCGTACTCGAGAGCGGATGAAAGAAAAGTTCGTTATAGACTCTCTGTTACTTCGCAATGGGCACAAGCCTTTGATCATAAATCTCGTCAAGATGGTTTTAATCTCATTACAGAAAGCTTTATAATAACATTAAGAAAGGTCGCATCATCAAAATGGTTTTAATATCATTATAAAAAAACTTTATAATAATATCAAGAAAGGTCGTATGCATCATTTAAACAATAACTAAAAAAATAAACTAAACAAACTATTGTAAAATTAGCATTTTATATTTATATTTAGTCAATTAATTTAATCAAATTTTGTAAAAAGATAAATTTAATAAAAAATGAGATAATTGGGATCATTTTCAAGATTAGTAAAAAATCCTATAAAAAAATAAAATAAAAATTAGAATTTAATCTTCAATCAAATATATATCAAGAGATTAAAAAAAAATATAAGCTTAAAAAAAAACCAGAATGTGAATTAATATCTCAAACTCTCAACCCATAAAACTATAAATTGAGTTTAATTAATGAGTTTAATTTTTAATAAATTGAATATTAAAATAAAAAATTGAAAACAAAACATCAATTTTCAAAAATTTTCAAAACAAAAATAAAATAATGAAAATTAAATTTAATATAAAAAAATAATGGGGAATGACATCCCCATAAAAATTCAGTTTTAAAATTAAAATAATATAAATATCAAATTTAGTTATTGAAAAAAATAGAAAAGGGGTGAAATTTAAAACAAATTCCAATCACATAATTCAATTAAAATAAAAAAATAATTAAAAAACAAGTATGAAGGAAAGATCAATTAATTGGAAGACAAACTCAAAAATCAAGTGGAGAGAGGAAGAATACGGTAGGAAATGTGTTTGTGAATCTGTTTTGGAGAAAGCAATGGCTTAGGCTTTTAACCGGTCACTGTAGAAATGCCATATAACAGACAGACCATTTTTATGTTTTTTTGTTGGTTAAGAATACATTGATTGGATTCTTGAACAGAATCGAAAGTGATGTTCGGTTATGGAAAAAGAAAGAAGAAAGCAAAATCCTATGTTCCAACACAAATATCGAAGTGATAGTAAAAAGAAAATCCTGAATTTCTAATTTTTTTTAAAAAAACAAAATGGTGTATTTTGGGAAGGCAATACAAAGATTCGCAACCACGGACTTTCAGGTAATTTCACCAACTTTATCTTTAAAAATCAAAATCCAACACGATGGAATGTCAGAAGACCTATACCTCTCTGCCTGACACCTCACTCTGCTGCAATCTCCCAAAACCCTAAGCAAAAATGCTCCTCCAACCTTCTCTTCACCACCACAAGGGCTCCCTCTCATCCACAATCTCCTACTCTCACCCTCTTCCATGGAAAAATCCCAACTTTACGCTGCACCAGAAAGTAAACTACAAGAAACTCCCAGTGATCACCTGCTCGATATCACAACTCCACAACTATGGAACAGTGGACTATGAGAGAAGACCAATGATGAAATGGAATGCTATATACAGGAGGATTTCATTGATGGAGAATCCTGAATTGGGTTCTGGCAGTGTGTTGAATCAGTGGGAAAATGAAGGAAAAAGGCTTACAAAATGGGAACTTTGTAGGGTTGTTAAGGAGTTGAGGAAGTATAAGAGGTACCAACAAGCTCTTGAGGTAATAAAAACATGGCTCGTTTGGGTGTATTTTTTGAGCTTAAGTTTGTTGCTTTTTTAGATCGGTTTAAAAATTATGAGTTCTTAAACTTTCGAGCTAGCTCCATTTAGTATTGTTTGAATTTGGTTTCTTTTTTAATTTATTTTGTTAAATGAGTAGTTCATGTACCAGTGTTAATTGGGTTGGCATTCAGTTTCTATTTTGAGTTTGTTATAGTTCATGGATGTTCGGTTTTTTTTAGATGATTGAGTTCTTAGGTTGTTGTTCGAATCTTTTGAACCTGGTATGATTGGTATTGCTTATGCTGAAAAAATCAAACTCAACGGTTTGCCATTTTACAATTTTGCTTGTAAGTAAGATGGATTTTAGATTTCGTTGATTCTTAAGATTATATTTGAATCAATTTGGGTCTTTTTTTTCTTATATAGAGAATGTAGACTAGAGTGTATCGATATTTACTCTTTAAACCTACAGGTCTATGATTGGATGAACAATAGACAAGAGAGGTTTGGATTATCACCCAGTGATGCTGCGATTCAATTAGACCTTATTGCCAAAGTGCGTGGAGTTTCTATCGCTGAAGATTTTTTCCAAAGGCTTCCCAACACTTTCAAGGATAGGAGGATATATGGAGCTTTGCTGAATGCCTATGTGCGAAACAGAATGAGAGAAAAAGCGGAATCTTTGATAGATGAAATGAGAGATAAAGATTATGTCACGCATGCACTTCCCTATAATGTGATGATGACTCTCTACATGAACATCAATGAGTACGACAAAGTTGACTTGATGGTTTCAGAAATGAATGAGAAAAACATCAAGCTTGATATATATTCATATAATATCTGGTTATCATCTTGTGGATTACAAGGATCAGCTGATAAGATGGAACAGGTATTTGAGCAAATGAAATCGGATGGATCCATCAATCCCAACTGGACAACTTTTAGCACGATGGCTACCATGTACATTAAGATGGGAAAGTTTGAAAAAGCTGAAGACTGCTTGAGGAGGGTTGAGAGTAGAATCACAGGTCGAGATCGGATACCTTATCACTATCTCCTTTCTCTTTATGGAAATGTTGGTAACAAAGAAGAGGTTTATCGTGTATGGAATATTTACAAATCTATTTTTCCCAGTATTCCAAATTTGGGTTACCATGCTATGATCTCATCTCTGGTTCGGATGGATGACATTGAAGGGGCAGAAAAGATTTATGAGGAATGGCTATCAATTAAGACATCTTATGACCCAAGAATAGCAAATCTTTTTATGGCTGCTTTTGTTTATCAGGGAAATTTGGATAAAGCTGAGAGTTTTTTTGACCATATGCTTGAAGAAGGAGGAAAGCCAAATTCACATACATGGGAAATTCTTGCTCAAGGGCATATTTCAGAAAGGAGAACGTCTGAAGCTTTGTCTTGCTTGAAAGAAGCTTTTGCTACTCCAGGGTCAAAGAGTTGGAAGCCAAACCCTGCAAATGTATCTTCCTTCTTTAAGCTCTGTGAGGGAGAAGTTGACATGGCAAGCAAGGAAGCTTTAGAGAGTTTTTTGAGGCAGGCAGGACATCTAAATGATAAAGCATATGCATTACTCCTAGGCATGCCTGTTACTGGTGATGAGCTATCAACAAAGGCAGAGAGAACTGAAGACCAGATTGACAATGAGGAAAATGATGACGACAATGGATCTGAAATGCTTGTCAGCCAACTGCAGGGTAGTCTGTGACAGCTCCATTGGGGTGCTTCTATATGCAGGAAGTTTGTTTTAGACCTTGAGTTGTGGAGGAGGTTTTATCAGAACTTCGGTCACAGGATGCTTTTCTTCGTGGCAATCATCTCCTGCCAAGTTTGTGAGTCCTGCCAGATGCAAATGGTGGCCGGGGTTTTGAAATTTGATAGTTCTGGTGTGGCATAATATTTATCCATCCAGATGTTTGTCCTTGAAGACATGCTCAGGAAAGGAATGAATGCCCTTGACTCCTCGCAATTAATGACCGTAACCCCTCCTCTCCCATGCTGCTGTTTTAGATTTCTTGTTGCAGTTTGTGTCGACGAGGCAGAAAAACAATTTAATTTACGTAGTCAAGCGACTCAAGTCGTCCTGTATAACAGCAAACTGAATGTCAATTCAGTCCCTATGCTTTCGATTCGAGTACAATTTCATCCCTAAATTGTTAAGAGTCAATCCCACAGCAGGGAGGATCTGTCTCTGAGGTCCATCCCAAAAGTGCAACACACTGCTACCCAACACACCCAAAACAGAGAATAAGCCGCTCCTGATTTGTTGGTTTGGTAGATAAGCAATGCAATTAATTACCTGTTTTCCTGTTTAATTAAGATTTTAGCGAATTGTATAGATTTAAAAAATGCTTAATCAATTTTGTTACCAGAAATCAAACCCGAAAAGTGAAGTCTTCATGAAACTTCTGGCTAGAATCATCAGGCTATGAAACACAAAAGGTATATTTTCAAGAGCTATCATTTGTCAATGATATGTATGTATGTATGTATGTATAAAGTAATAGATAAAAACAGGGTTTTTTTAAAACAAAAATGGTCTTGCCATTTGTATCACATGAAATTAAATCATCGGAGGTAGGTTCTAACGTATCCTCATTATTTAATGACACCTAGAGCTAGCACCAATGAAGTATACATTTGGTGAAAGGCTTACTATTATCGTTTTAAGAAAAAGAGAGAGAGAGAGAGGGAGAGATTATAATTAACCTATCAGATGCTTAATTTTGTTCAAAATTAGAACCAACAAAATTTTTTTGAAATTTAGAGCCAAGATTTTGTTAATATATTTTATAACAACAAAAACGTGTTTGATTATATATATATATATTGTAATAATTTTGAATAAATTATGTTATTTTAAAATAGAAAATGCAAGGGATGTGTTTTTTTTAATCTTTATTATCTATATCTCAAGAAAATAACTAAAAACTATATAAAATATTAAAATTAGAAGAAAAAAACTGATAATTATTTGGAAGTCATGGTAGATTTATTGTCAATTGGCTATGGCCATGCGCAATGGCGCTTGCCCTACAAAGGAAGGCTAAGCCTAAACTAATTTCCAAAATTAGAATTCAAACAACTAAAAATAAACAGATCACCTCCACCGAAAAAAGGGAAAGAAAAGGAAGAAAGAATCCCGGAATCGGATTCTTTTCGGAAAGGGGAAAAAAGAAGTTGCTATTATCTCTCCGATAAAACTTCAAAAGCTGGCCGCTAATGGTAAACACCACCTCTTGTCCCCGCACCTACCTCCTCAGTCAAACAGTAGACCACAATCCACACAAAAAAAAAACCACTAAAAAGTGACTGCTGCTCGTTAACAATGCCAACCCAAATAGCCTCCCAAGGCATTGAACCACCCACCACCCTAGACGGTGGGTTACCACTTACCACTATTCCCCTAATAGTTGATAATGATGATTATCTTAATCATCTATGATCATCACAGCCACCATCATGGCCAAAAAGTCAGGACGTGGACCTCTCTTTTGTCCCTAGACTAAGGGCGCGCACGTTAGCACTTCCCTCCCCGCCCACTCACTCACCCAAGCGGTGGCCTCATCCGCACACCCCTCCCCCCCACCCTCCTTCCCTTATTCAATATGCCACCAAACCCCAATTTCCCCCTTCCACCACCACATCCACAACCACAACAGCTTTCCTTTTTCTCTCTTATCCTCCCACCCTCTTCAACCTCAAGTATCCCCCTATCCCCCATAACGTTCGCCACCTCTCTTTGCTTTCTTATCCGTCGCTACCACCACCAGAACCACCACACCCCGTTCTCTCTGTAATCTGCCCCCTCCACGACAAACACAACAAACCCACTATTCCATTTTCTCTCTAATCTTCCCCACTATTCGCCCTCAAAATCCTTCCTTTGCTAACGTGCGCCGACTTTCACCACGAAAGCCCCTAATCTACACCCGCACCCATGTCCGCGCCAATCAAAACCGGATCGCCATCATCACCACAAGATCTGAGCCCCCTTCAAACAACCGCTCAACAAACTCTCCCTGCACCGCCAACGCATCCATCCACCAACCCACGGCGTCTGCCTCCACCATGTTGGACCCCAGATGAAACCGTGGCCTTAATCGACGCTTACCGTGAAAAATGGTACGCGCTCCGCCGCGGTAATCTCAAAGCGAACCACTGGCAAGAAGTAGCTGATGCTGTAGCTCGCCGTTGTCCAGATGCTTCGCCACCAAAAACAGCTGTGCAGTGCCGCCACAAGATGGAAAAGCTCCGGAAACGGTACCGGACCGAGATCCAAAGGGCTCGATCCATGCCGGTCTCGAGGTTTACGTCATCTTGGGTCCATTTTAAGAGAATGGATGCGATGGAAAAGGGGCCTCAAGCTAAGGCTGATTATAATTCAGAAAGCGAAGGCGATGATAACAAGGATGATGGTGATATTCGTGGATCTAATTTAGAGAATTGTAGGAATGCTAAAAATTTTATGAATACGCGAAGTATTCAAAAGCTTTATGGAAATGGGATTGGGAATCCGGGGAATGGTGGCGATAACAATGTCTTGAGTGGCGGAAATTCTAGTTTGGGTTCGGGTAACGCTGGTGCATTTCGAATTAGAATACCGACAGGAGTTAGCATAGCGCAGCCGGGACCTAAATTTTATGCCAAAACAGAGCAGAAACATGGTGGGAGTCCTAATATGGGTGTTAATGCGATCCCAGACCCCTACCCGAAGCCTAAATATGGAGGTGGGGTGGGGACTAGTAGTAGGGTTATGAGGGGGAGTGAGGAAATGGGGAAGAAAAGGGAAAGGGAGCCGATTGAGGAGTTGGTTGCAGCGGTAAAGGTATTGGGGGATGGGTTTGTTAGAATGGAGCAAATGAAGATGGAAATGGCTAGAGAGATGGAGACAACGAGGATGGAAATGGAGATGAAGCGAACGGAGATGATTCTGGATTCACAACAGAGGATTGTTGAAGCTTTTGCTAAAGCTTTATTAGAGAAGAAAAAGAGGCCTAAGAGAATGCCCTCACCTGAGTCATAGGTGGGTGAATGCGACTGTCTTGTTTTTGTTGTTAGTGTTTGACTATTGTTTGTGGTAAGGAATGGAGTGGTTCGGTCAGATTTCATTTATCTATGGATGAATAGATGGAGATGAGCAAAATCAAGGGTTGAATCTTCATGTTTAGATCACTGTTAATCCACTCGTTTTGTGATTGTTTATTTAGCAACCTGGGAAGATGCGGAACTTTGTTAGTCTTTTCAACTTAACTTTTGGATCAATTTAGCCTTAAATTTGTGAGATTAGATGCGTGTGTACAAATATGGTTTTTGTGTTTGTAGTGTTTTTATTGAATGGATATTCGAAAGTGGTGGAAGAACCAAATGATTTGCTATGCAGGGAATCAAAACATTGGGCATTCCCTTATCATCAAGTGACTGTGAGATGGTTACTCTTTTTGTGTATGATTAGTTTTAGAATTTTCGCTACACTTTTCCTTTCAAGCACTTCAGAAGTGGTGCACTTTTATTTGGTGGATAGAACTCGGAAGTTAGATGTGCAAAAGGGATCGTACCTTGAATTTGCAGAGGCTTCCCCTGACTTGTTTGCACAGTTGAAGAGGGTTATTTGCTTTTTCTTTGAAACTGAGGTTTCAGTTTTCCAGATGAGTATGTTCCTTGCACATTTGAAGGAATGCAACTTGTTTGTACGGCATCTTACTCATAAAAAGGTGACGCTGACAGTGTCACTGTCAGCTCAAAAACCGAGGCAGGTGGGCTTTTGAGCCCTCGTACATCTGTTGTCAAAACTAATCCTTCTAGCAGCGAATGAGCCAAATGCCTCAGATTTTACACCAGACGGCATGTCGTTAGTTGTCATATATATAGAGAAAGAAAAAGAGAATGGATCTATCTTGGGTTTTGAACCCGACGTGAATCGAACACGCAACCTTCTGATCTGGAGTCAGACGCGCTACCATTGCGCCACGGATCCTTACTGGTAATACTGGTCCTAAATATTTATGTATTCATTATTAAAACTCGATGTGTTAACTTTGAATGCTGTATCAGAACCTTGAGTTTAGGATTCGGACAGTGATACATCAATAGGATAGAGGCTCAGTTCGAATTGGAACATGACTCTCGCCTGATGGTAACGAGAAGGAAGGGTGTGTGTGTAAATACCAAACAGCAATGCTCGAAATGAAACCATGTAAAGCTGTCTTAAAGATACAGAACAAGCAGCCAACAACACAGGGCCACAGGCATTTAAACAGGCTGAAGTAAACCACCATCAACCCTCATGGGACGAGTAAAAGATTCTCCATCTATCTCTGGATGAAGTTCCAAGATGGGGATAACATAAAAACTGTTTTGCAGCACTGTTGAATATAGATTTCTTCCGTCATTTCTCGTATTTCTCTCTTCTTCTTTTTTTCTTTGTTTAATCTACAAAATAGATCCACTACAACGAGGAGCTACCAAAAATTTGGGTCCAAATCATCCCTTTAGTCCAATTGTGAAAATCTAAAATAAATCAAAGAAGTGCATGACAATAAACACCCAAAAACTAAGACCCGCTTGAGCTGGTCCCTCTCTTCGTATTAAGGTTTTTAGTTTCCGACACTTCTCTTGATTCTTCGGACATGTAATGGGACAGGATTTTCTAAGACAACAACATTAATATTACTCCACACTTCTGGCCTGACTGGGAGCTGTGCAATTCTCTCTATGATCTCCATATCTTCAGGAAGAACAAAACCAAACACTGTATATGCCTTATTCCACTCACTGTGGTTAGCTAAACTGACGAAGAATTCTGGACCAGAATCAACCCATGCAACCGAACCTCTTTTAATGGTAGGGCAGGCCTCTGTTGGAATATCCTTAAATACTGTCCCATAGGATCCAAGAGTCCCTTGAATTAGTGCAAATGGAGGGCCATATGGAGCCTGCACAGCTCAAGTGAGGAGATTTATAGTTAGAAAATTCAAAATCTGGAAAAACACATTACCCTGCATGTTATGTTATATGAGGTTTTGTTAGAATACTGTGTGAGAAGAGCACTCCAACGCAATTTGTGTCAAGATCACTCCTGTTCTAAGTAAATCTTTCGGAAATTATGGAAATCCCAAGCTAAACATGGAACTTTATCAATTGGCAGGCAGCAAGGCTCTTCAATGGGCCTACTTAAAACTTGGTATTTAAATCTTACGTGTTCAATGTGATTTCCTTCAGGATCCCAAGACTTTCCCCTGCTTTCTGCACGGTAAAAGTGGCAACCCACACAATGGCGTGATGCCAACAACTCAAGAATGTACGAAATAGAATGTGGGGCACAATCAGGTAATAGCTGCACATAGCATCACAGTAAAGCTGGGTTAGAGCTGATACTAGAGTAAGAAAAAAAACACCATTTAGTAGGCTGCAACGTGCAAACATCAAATGATAGTTGACTTGATGATTTCCAGTATACTCAACTAGCTACTTAGATGGCAATAAACCCAAAGAAAACATGCAGAACAATAGGTGATTTTTTTGTTCTTTTTACTGTATCTCTCCCGCTTCCAGGAGTGTAGATGAGCCTACTGCCACACAAGTTTGAGATAGGCGTGCCTGGTGCATTTTATGTTAGGTCAGATATCCAGTATTTCTCAAACCAGTATATATCATTACCATGCACTCTAATTGAACATCAACAGCAATAGAAAGCAAGCACCACACAGGTGACCATAAGCGTGTTACAGCAATCAGCTGCCCTAACACTGAGGGTCTTCGCCATGTTAATGCTTTAGAGGGAAGTTATCAGCTGGAGTTTTATGAGATAATGAGACAGTATAACTGTTGTGCATTTTTTACATGACTAACTTCAATTTCCTATGGCAGATATGCTGCCATTCATTCTAACTTGTAACAACAACAAAGACCATTTATAAGCCATTGCAAGAAATCTTGCAAGGGATTGATCACCTAATTTAGTAGACAACATAAAAGCATATCTTTTTATGTTTGAATTATTCATAGGATCATGCAGGCTGGAATCATAAGCATATGTCATGAAGCATGAAGAGTGTTGTGTTCGAAACTCATACCAGCGGCTATCATATAAGGAAAGGTCAGGCATACAGGAATTTCAATGAACACTTACTTTTACATGAAATGTCCCATATTGCGTTTCAAATCCAACAATGCCCTAATAAGCAAAAGGAAAAATGAAAGATGATCAACAAATCAGCAACTGAGAACTCAAGTTAGATATGTTAATGCTCACAGCTGTGGAAACTAGAAACATGAATTAACAGATATGTTTCAGAATTTCATCCACGTGTTGATGATGAAGAAATGGAGGTCCTTCATGTGACCAACTAATAGTTATATGGGTGGATTATTATCCAAGGAAAAATCAAATAAGGCCCAAAGAATTTTCTTCAGGAAACCAACATGGATGATAATTCGATCCTCCTACACTTTCAGAAATATAACAAAAGAAGTTGCCATTCAAATCCAGCTACTATCATATCTGAGAATATTGATCGTCAACGTTTTCCACTTTATTTTTTAATACACGATGTGTACTTAGCTGTTGCCTTTGGACAACTGTGAAAATGCATACGCATCGGTGTTAGGTGCTACTGTACTCAACCAGAAGCTAGGAGAACATTGCAACATCCATAAGACGTTCACTAATTAATGTACCTCTCCTCTCCCAAAAACAACTCCAGAAGTCCACATAACATGATCTCCTGAGTCTCGCTTTTCAGGCTCCAAGGTATCCTTCTGTTTCTTCAGCCAACACTAAAAGCAAGAAAAGGAAAAAAATGTCTCAGAATCATGCACATGCACACGACTCTAAACACAAATTATACCAAAAAAAAAACATTTTTAACCCACTCTCAATCAGACCATGTCGCTTTCTGCATGGCCTTTCTGTTCATTTAAAATTCTGCCTAGCACACAAAAGGCGATGTCTGCTAGTGTTTAAAATTTACTTTGATGGCAAAATATCATAAAATTGCAGAAATGAATCAGCATTTCATTCTAATTACAAAAAAAAAAGACAGAGAAATCAACAACAAATTCATTAAAAATACTATAACTTGAAACTCAAAATGAAATTGGAAAGGACCATACCTCACCAAATTGATCACCACAAGCCAGTTTATCTCCACAAAACACCCAAGAATCACACAAACAAGGCCCACTATCATCACTGCACATTCCTTTACAAGCCAAGCAACAATCTTTAGAAGAATTGACTTTAAATTCAGAACCCCATTTAACAGCATCACCCCACAGCTCCAAATGTTCAATCCCCCTACAACAATCTCCATTTCTATCTTCACGCTTCAAATCATCGCTAACTCTTGAGTCCAAAAACTCTATACTACTCATAGGTGGTCTAAACAGTGCTGAGAAACATAGATAGACCATGCAACAGGAGATTGTACCCATCGAGAAAAGAACCGGAAATCCATAACGACTGATTCCTTGATAGGTTTGCTTGCGACCCATTTAAATTTTTAAAGAGACCCGGATGGGGTTTCGGTTAAATTTGATTCATGATTAGTTTCTTGATTTATTGGAATTTGGTGAGAATGGAAACAGAGGACTCTGTTTTTTCTCGTTGTCGTGAGATTGTCAGGGAAGTTTGGAGCACAAATCGAACGAGACGCTTGCTTGCTGTGGACACGTTTACCCTTAAAAAAAGAAACAGAGAATTTTCTATTAAAAATGTTCATGGCATGAAAATCTCTGGTTTTTTTTTTTTAACGCGTATTTAAAAAGGTTTTTGAAATAAATGAGGCTCGGGCAAAATAGCGACTATTTTTGTTTATTAGCACTGTTTTAAAGAAAACTTAGTAAAATACTACAATTAAAATAATAATGAAATAATACAATTTGGTACGTATCATTATTAGAATTATTAAAAAATTAAATGCGACGTTTAAAATTGTAGGATACGGAAAACAAACTTTAAAAAGAAATTGTTAAATGGATTGCATGAATTATAACAAGGAAAAGAAAAGAACTTGCGAGAGTATCAAAGTTCAATGATAACATAAAAAAAAAAATCACAAGAAAAATAACTAGTAAAAATAGAAACCAAGAAAATAACTAGTAAAAATAGACTGCATTCTTCATTCAAAACCAATTAAACAATTACAATGAAAAAAAAAGACTAATAAAAAAAATAGATCTTGAAGACACATTATCTGTAAAATTAAAATAATATTAATAAGATATATCTAGTGATACCAATAAAGATAACTAACAATAACTATAATGAATCATGTTCTATCTCCAAAGACAAATAAATTATATATCACGTCTAATTGATCTTTATTGATATCATGAAGTTTTTCTTATTGAAATCTTTTTTTCTAATACTAGTGGTATCATAATTAAAACTTTGACGTGTCTATAAAGTCTCTTTCTTTCTCTATGTATTTTTTCTTTCTTTCTCAAATCTTCTAATTATAATTATTTACTTATCTTTGAACAAAAAATATGATCCATTCTAACAACCATTTGATCCATTCTAACAACCATTGATAACCTTTCTTAGTGTTGCTAAACTCATCTCATCAATGATCTTTTCTAACGGTATCATAACCAATGATCTTTTCTAATGGTATCATAACCAAAGTTTCAGTATGCTTTTGAGATCTTTTTTTTCATTATCCTCTCTTCTCATTGTATTTTATGCAATCCATTTAACAATATTTTTGAAATGTCACATTCCTCACTAATAATAACAATAACTTTGCATGTCGCTTTTCCTAATCACATTTACCACACTATATTATTTTGCTATTTTTAAAAAAAAATGTTAATTTAAAAAAGTCAAAATAACACAATCTAATTTATGTCGCGGCTAAAAATAATAAAACTTTATAAACATATCAAAACTCCAATAATAACAATCTTAATACCTTTTTAAAAAATTTCTATAAGATAAATCTACTAGCACCAAAGTAATCAAAGGAAAACATACACCACTAAAAAATAAGTGGACAATTAAAATAAGGAAAGAGAAAAAAAAATAATAAAATTTAATCTCAAAACTCCCCAAAATTTTAATTACAACATCTTAATGAAAAAAATTAATATCACTAATAATAATGAGAGTGAACTATGCACCAGTTGTCTGTGGCCAGCACGCGCCCACGCTCCATATGACTGGATTTTGATATTTATTCCGGCTGAAACGAGATGCAGTATTAATTCAATATCACTAGAAGCTAAGATAGTTCGTGCTTTTAGAAACCTCTTAATAACTAGCATGCAATCTTAAGGGACAAAAAACTAGATAAGAAAATTTACCCTGTTGACTAATTGAATTCGAAACCCAGTAATCACTTGAGAAACTCATTCTTCGTAGATGTAGAGAATTCGTCCAAAAATATTGTAATCTTTAATGAAGTTTAAATTAACATTGAAATACCTTCATCGGAGAATAGATGTTGGGGGGGAGGGGGGGAATGCTTAGCACTCTCTATTGAGCTAGATCATCCATTTAATTTTAATCGTGAATCATCCACAAGCAAAGAATCGTTATTTGTGGTGAAGCAAATCAGAGGCCGAGGCTTGGAAAAGCGGACGGCAGCTGGACGGTTGGCTACTTTTTATCTGTTTTTGGTGCTTTTTTTTCTGGCGTGAAACGATGAGGAAATAAATTCGAGTAAAAGCCGGCATGAAATCTGTAATGAGTTGGTATGCCAGCTTCCGATCCAAGTTGAAACGTTTCAACAGCACGATCAATTCTCCTTTAGACACTGTTTGAGCAAGCGGGAGCACAGCGAGACTAGGGCCACAAAACATGTTTTGAAGCATGGGTTTGTTAACTTGGTTTCCCTTTCTGAGATCAACATCGGCAGTCACCAGATGCAAACTACCATATTATAAAGCCGATGATATAACAAAAAGTTCAAGAGGTCGCTACAATACATTCCTCAGGTATAACAAGTGTCAACCAATGCATGAAATGAGGTAATGCCAGAGAGCTTGTTTATCCAAGACAACATCAGAATGGAATCAAACCGATTTACAGGGAAACCCTAAAAACTCAGACAAAGAGCAAAGTACTTACATTTGATTCATAACGAAGATGAAAACTTGGTTTCTGTTGGCACAAGAGAAGAGTTGCTCAAAATTGCTTCAAATGAAAATAGCACAACCCAGAGACTCCAATTATAAAGGCAAACCCCGACACCAGTTCTACAAAACAAGCAAATAACCTACCATCCAAGATCGTTGCTAGTTGAAAAGAAAAATACCCGACCCCTCAAAAGGGCCACACATGGCGTACATGAAAAATTAAAATCATCCTCATGGACAGCCTCCTCACCACAGGAATCTTATTTCCTTTCGGAATCTATACTATCCTGACGAGAGATCTTTCACTCTGCATATGCATATGTAACACTAATCTTCTAGCCAATATCACAACAAGGAATTGACACTGAAGACCTCAGAAGGGCTGCGACAGGCATCCTCAAGAAAAGTAAACATGTAAATCTGGTTTTTCATGCTGAGTGAGTAGGCTTCTTTTATTTCGGTTACTCACCTGCTTTACAAAACAGCAAAATGCAATCTCAAGGGTGATGAAAACTCAAGCCTGTCCAAAAGACCTTATCTATTCAGCAAGATGAATTCCACCATAACCTACCGAAACAGCTACCCCTCTCATTACCCAACATAGTAAACTGAACATTGATTAAATTCAAAAGAAACTCCAACCAAGTATTGTTGAGCTGTACTGGTTTCCGCTTGCAAGGACCTAAACCACAAAAGCACCAAGCACTTGTGAATCAAATTTCCTTTCTTTCACCACCACATCAGGCAGTTGGTGTCAAACCTATATTAACTTTAATAAACCAGAAGAGCCCAGCAACAGGTGGTTTTTTATCAAGCA
Organism: Populus ilicifolia; assembly: GCA_015708895.1. Classification (NCBI taxonomy): domain Eukaryota; kingdom Viridiplantae; phylum Streptophyta; class Magnoliopsida; order Malpighiales; family Salicaceae; genus Populus; species Populus ilicifolia. The sequence goes on along the minus strand of SRLM01000119.1, from coordinate 3,326,807 downwards.
AAGACAGTGAAAATAAAATAGCAAATGCCTGTCAGTTGCAGCATTATGATTTTACTGCTGGTGACAGCAAAAGCTTCTATCATAAACAAACCATCTTGTTGCCAAACATACTCCATGTATAACATATTCCAATTCTTGACAAAGCAAAACTAAATGCAAGAAACACAAAACCCAGTTTTTACACAACACGTCAAACAAAGATGTTTCACAAAGTCCACACACTCTTGATAATACGTTCAGCTTTCCATTGCATCTTAGAAACACTTCCAAAGTAAAAACATATCATTAGGGGTGCCGGCCATCAGGACAATGGGGACATCAGTCCTTTTTGTAAAGCGGCGTGCAATGAAACGACCCTGATGCAAACCATGTATGTTTGGCAATGACCGCAGCCACCAGTAATAGAGCTAGACCATTAGTTAGAGATCCATAAATAGCTTGAGGCACCACAGTTCCAAAAACGTTTGCTTTGTGATTATGCTAGTTTAATGTATTGCATTAGTTTCATTTAGATACTGCTTATGCCCATTACGCGAAACATATGGCTGTGGCATGGTACAAACACAACTAAATGCCTTCCAAGTCTTATTTCAAAGCTTTTCCAATGAATTTAACATAGGAGAAGGACCAAATTCCTTGCCATTCCCGTGTAAGTCATCAGTCTCTTAGGCTGTCCACTAAAGTAGAAGATGCAGCAAAAACTCCCAATATCCATGAGATGGAGAACTTAAAGAGAATAAAAGGTCAAATTCATACATATCATACCAAAGCATTCTTATTTCCATTCCTAAACAGGTGGAGTTTCCTTACAGCATGGACTTGAGACTTGATAAATATCCAGTCTGCAGATCTAAAAAAACTTGAACAAAAGCAGACCTTTTCATTCTACAGAACTTTAAGCTCATCCTTTTCCACCACTATAGAGGCCTATTACACTTGACAACATCCTCCAAAACTGTAAGCATGTAAGCACTATAGCAGCCTCTTTGTCGTCTCAAATCTGTTCCATCACTATAGCAGCCTCTTTGTCATCTCAAATCTGTTCCATAAAGAAATAACTCGTGACCATAGGCTACTTTTTTGGCCAACTATGTCTCTTAGCAATCAATAACAAGCCAATATCTTCAGAAACCATTATCTCCAGGAAAAACATGAAGACACAGTGGTTATATAATGCCTCGGGTGCTTCATAAAATGAAATGACATAAAAGAAGCAGTTCTACTCACACTAATAGTATGATCCTGAGCTACCAGTACCCATGTAGCTGCTGCTGCTGCCCATGCCTCCACGACTGGAGTACATCGATGAGTAAGAGCTACCACCAACCTGCCATTGAAGTGCAAAAAAAAAGTGTTAGATACATAAAATACGATTGCCAGCATTCTTCATGTTGAGAAAGGGTGAAGGGCATACATCACCACTGCGAGACATGTAATCACCACCATAGCTTGATGAGTACATTCCACCATCATTGCCTCCATAAGAACCTGATAATAATTTCATATTGGAGTATAATCGCTATGTATAGTACTAAAATTTCAATGATAACATGCTATTCATATTAATTTATTAGCAACTAAAAACACACCTCCATAACCCATGCCTTGACGGCTACTATACATCCCGTGTGAATCCTGACTGGAAATAGAACTTCTGCTGCCCCCATATCCAGCAGCAGATCTCCCAAGTCTACCAATCACAATAGGAAAGGACGAATTACATAATAATGCAGGAATATTTCATAGCAACAATGAAAAAAAGGAATATAACAAACCTATCACCATATGCATCCCCATATTGAGAAGCACTAGAACCAAGTTCATAGTCCAAACGAGGCCTCGAATGGCGCACACCAGCATCAGCATAACGAGGAGGAATATCATCCTTGAATTGTATAACACATCAATAACACTTTCGTTGTTACTTAGATTTGATGATAAATGGGATAGAGGATAGAAATGTTGCATCATCATCAAGCATAAAGTCAACATTGAAACTAACCATAGCCGGATATGGACGTTTTGAACCAGCAACAGAATCATAATCACGGCCATGTCCTTCACGGTAACTTGGAGGAGGCCTCTCATACCTTTGACTATAGCCATCATCGGCATAAGCTCTCCTTGCAGACATGCGAGATGTACTTCTGGGAAGATCAGCGTAGCTGGTACCACGAGAAGAATATTCATCTCTATAAGATGGGCGTCTCTCAGGGATAGACCTAGGATCATAATCTACAGCAGGTCTGCTCCTTGAAGGAGGAGGCTCATCACGCCGACCATATTCCCTCTTCAAGCTCTTTGCATAAGATGGAGCTTTCAAAAGATCAAAACAAGAGGTAACACTTAAGCATTAATACATCCAGTAAGAGAAACCAGCCAGTGTAATAGTAAAATTGAAGCATACGAGGTGGTCTTCTCTCAAAGGACCTAGAAGGCGGAGCCAGAGGTCTGCTTCTCGCTGGCATGGACATCACGGGAGGACGTCTCTCTCTCAATCCTGTAGAACTCTTTAGACTGAAAGGCGGAGCACGAGTTGCAATTCCTCTGACTGGACGAGTAGAGTAGCTATGCGGCATAGGACGAACCCATGGACCCTTGACAACTCTACTAGCTCCATACCCTGGTCGGAAATCTCCACGACTCAGATGCTTTCCTTTTCCCCTCTGAAGGGGTCTTGATAAGCGGGCCCTGACTTTAGCCTGAATTGTGAAAGCAACACGATTATAAAAAGCAATTTGCAACCAAGCAAAACCATATAAAGGCAATGAAGCAATAATACAATACAATCATAATTTCCTCCAAATAACTGACAAACCTTGTTGTCTCCTTCACCCAACTCTGCATTGTTTATACTTTTTGCACATGTCACTGCAGCGTCATGAGTATCGAAGGTAACAAAACCAAAATCCTTTCTCCTAGCAGATGGCATATTCCGTGCAAGCTCAATCTTTTCGATCTCTCCATATTTCTTCAAAAGTACCCGAACACGATCCTCATCCCATGAGGCAGGCAGGCCGTCAATAAACACAGTCTTCACCTGAACTTAGACAATAAAGTTAGTTGAACCATTCTAAAGGTAAAACGATACATTATATGTACACCACCATGTAAGCACCTAAGCACTCTTGTGCCTCATTTTCTCTATCTGCCACAGTAACTGTGGCAGCCAAAAGGGCATCAAATACAAAAACAGTAGATAGGATCAGAATATAAAACTAAAAAGAAGAATGCAAAAGACCACCCTGCATGAACTCCGTTGATCTTCACCGAGGACAGACTAAAATTGCATAGATACATCACACTGTACTGTACAAAACAAATCTCATGTAGATATCAAGAGAAGTATGATCCACTGCTCAATCCATCATAGGTGGCATTAAGTACAAACTTGCCCTTGGTGCACATCAATCCTTCCTTGCTTAGCGCAAAGGCTACAAATGAATGCAGTTACTACCACCCAAGATGGACAGCACCATATGTTGTGGCATACAGAGAATTACATACAGCTGACACAGCCACAGGTGAAATCTACAGTTTAGCATTGCAGTTAAGTAAATTTTTACCTGTGCCATGATTTCATCACCAGGGTCAATGAAGGAATCTGCAAAAGACACCTTTGCAGGCCTATCAACTCCAAATAAAACATCTCTCTTCTGAAGACGCTTAAAAGCATCCATGGCATCCAAACGAGAAGAAAATTCAAGAAACGCAAATCCCCGGTTCATTCCCGCATTGTTGCTATCTTCTACCAGGGTCAAATCCTTAACATTCTCAACTCCATAATGTTTCAACTTCTCTTTCAACTGGAACCACAGTCAACAACCAAAAGTGTGAGGAAAATGACAACTCTCAATAATCACTGCTGAGGAAAACTTGATGCTTGACAGTGACGCTATATACTTACAGCTTCCTTAGTCCATGTCTTGCAAATGTTACCCAGAAAAAGGGTGTCACTGTCCTGACTTGGAGTAACACCGCATTGTTTCCCATTGATCTGGAATTCAGTCATTAAATTACATATGTAAGTAGTGATGTGAACTTACTAGATATTCCAAAATTTCACATGAACAAAAAGTTACCACTGGGTTTTTGAGTTCTGTCACAGCTCGTTTTGCCTGTTCAACAGTTGCAAAGCGTAAGAATGCAAACCCTTTGTTTTTCTTAGTCTGGGGGTTCATCATCAGCCTGACTTCAGTAACCTCACCAACACGGCTGAATATTTTCCGAAGATCATCCTCAGTAGCATCCTTGTCTAAACCCCCAACAAATACTTCAAACTCCTTCCGCTTACGCCTCTCCTTGAACACTTCATGATGCTCATCCTCTTCCTCCACATCAGCCATTTCAGCATGCTCTACCTCCTCACCAGCATGCTCATCATCCTCTTCACCCTCATGTTCTTCAGGATCCTCTTCCAATTCCTCCTCTACCAAATCACCTTGTTCCTCTTCACCAACATTCTCCTCCTCTTGTTCTTCCTCCACTTCATCTTCCACCTCCTGAACATCCTCCTGTTCAAGTTCCTTATCATCATAATCCACCCCACCATATTCTTCAGGTTCATATTCAGGCTCATTATCATCAAAATCTAACCTCTCATCTTTTTCATACTCATCTACAGATTCCTTGCCCTCTTCTTCTTCTGCCATAACAAAAAAAGGTACGTGATCCAGACCAGCCATGAAACACTCAAATCCTCCACTATCCTCAAACAAAAATATAACCCACTTTATTAAGAAATATTCCGTATAACCCTGAATCCTTCCATGGTTAGATACTCTCTCAACAAATTAATACCCTGTGGAACTTGGTTACTTCCTTTTGTAACCTAAATAATTTCAAATTCAAATTGACAAACACCACTAAATATAAATAACACCAATTCTGACTAAAGCAGCAAAAAAAATGAAGCAATATAGATTTTCATGTCTATTTTGTTCGGTTTTAATGATAATAGAACTACATAACATAAAATTGATAAACAATCAACCCAAACGTTTTATTACCAGAAAATCTAAACAATTATTATCAAACAAAGATACCAATAAATCCCCATCTTAATCAAATTAAGAAACGTTACACTAAAAAGAGAGATTTTAACAAATTTCAACAAAGCAAGCACTCGATTAAGACCTCAAATCCAATTAGATTCTGGGAAGGACACAAATTCTGAGTAAAAAATACACAGCCAAACACACAACAAACTTATATTTCACTAGATCCAAACCAAACAAAAACAATTAGAAACAAAAACACTTACTTTTCAAAGAAGTCGGTTCATTGGCGACCAAATTCGCTTCAATCTCACCTTCTCTATCTTTCTTCTCATCAATAACTAACTTATCTTCAACAAACACGCTCTTCTCCTCCTCCACGACCACGGGCATCTCATCAACCGCCGTCGGTTTCACCTCCAAATTCAACACATCCTCCGCCGCTTCCGGATGTTGCTGACTCAGCCCCTTCCTCAACGTTCTCTTCTTCCCAGCTGCCGCCGCCGCTCCTCTCTTTACCGCCCGTGGAGGCATTGTTTATAGATGGACTAATATAAATACCCAGATTTCCGTTAAAAAACCCAGTTGATCTCCAAAATAGCCAAAAATTCACGAATTTCGAAGATAAAAACCCCAAATCCAAACGCAACGGGAGAACAAAATTGGGGATTTTGAAAACCCTAGGTCTTAATTTATATGTGAATGATAAAGAGTTGAAGCGGAGTTCGGTGCTCGTGCGGGTGTTTAATGTGCGGCACGTGGAGATATGTAATTGGATTGAACTTATGTGTTTCTTTAAAAAGGATAAACGTTTCTTTTAGTCCCTAAGGATTTAGAAACGTTACACTTTGATTCCTAACCTTGAATACCTAATTGAATGCCTCTTTTTTCATCCCTTTTCTTTTACTTGTTCATGTTTTTCTCTTTTCGATTCATAAAAAATCCCGATATTTTGTTCATGAAAATATAAAATAAATAATTAAAAATAAAAACAAAAAGTTATTAACATAGTGAATTCATAATTATCTTTTGATAATTATTTGTTGATTGGTAAGGATGATAATAAATCAAGTTAAGTTAGATTATCATCCCTTTTGATATTATTTGTATTCACTTTGAAAGTTTATGTGTTAGATCAAGGGTTGCAGACAAGGATAAGACCTGAGTTTCTACTTAGATTTCAGTTGAATCATGTTTGTAGTGTTTGTAGTACTTTTAAGGTAATTTTTATAATAAAAAATAACTTTTTCAGTAAAATATATTGATTTAATAATATGTCATAAAAAATATAATTAGGTAATTATGTTATGTGCTTGATAAAGGACAGGAAAAGCATAAATTGTATAGTTAAGGGGTGCAAAAACATGCCATTGTCACGTGTTCTATCCAATATTGCATCATCGATGGTTATTTAAAATAAATAGAAAATTAATATAAAATTGATATTAAAGTACAAATTGATATTTTAACGATGATGATTAATTAATTAATTAATTAATTATATCATTGTACAAAGACGGGGTTATAGTTCATTAAAGATCTACAATAGACTTTGGCTTTTTGTGTTTGTGTTTGTGTTTTCCTCCAGTGAAAAGCAGAAGGAACCTGAAACTAAACTTTAGTTTTCCAAGAATCCCAACATCCAAAATGTCCTGTCCAACTGAAAGGCACAGTTATATTACTACGAGCTGCAGCTGCTTTAGCACTAGTTGCCTTGAACTTCTTCCAATCACGAAGAACAGCAGTTAAATCCTTAACCTTGGCCTTTATACTCCGACAACAATTGGCATGGACAGTGATCACCGCCTTGATATCCTTGCTATCTGTGCAAAACCCACTGAAATAGACAGTGTCCAAGAACCTTGCCTGAAGGCCCAGTTGCCCAAACATACCCTCCGTCATCAGGTCAAAGAACACATCTTGCTCTTTCTTGCCTGTGGAATTGTCTTTTCTGCCATACCATGCATCAAACAATGAGATGGTCTTGTTGTTTGATCTGATGTAGTAGAACCCGGTGTTGATGGCATTTTTTTCTGAGCGTGGGTCGCCATTAAACCAATCGGTGCTGATCTGGAGGTCCACACTTTCGTTATAAATGCCTAGCCTTGAAAATGGATTCCTGAGCCACATAACGTCAGTATCCTGTCACCAGAATTCAAATCATTCGTTAGCAAAACTAAAATTTCAACAAATTGTCGAAGTTTTCAAATGGCAAACAAAACTTCAAAATCATGCTGTGCTGTTTGACTAGCATAGCATAAAATTAAGCAAAAAAACCACTTCAGTTGATAAAATCACTCGATGCCATCAGAAATTGCAATGGTAAGGACCTTGAAGTCCCTGTCATGAACAACCTGTGATTAGATTTCTGCTTGATAGGTTAACTTGCATGCTTTACTGCCAGAGTTTAAACTATGAAAATTCTCATCAATTTACAAATCTAGAACTGAAGAAACTATCATCGGTGAGACTGTCGTGTATGCAGACTCAATCTCAATGCTTTAAATCCAATCAGGAATAAGATGGTAATTTTATAAGGTTTATAGAGAGTACAATATTATCTTATCTGATTCAATCAAAAACAAATATACATGTTAAACAATAATATAAATCATATTTTTTTATTTTATTTAAGAGTTTAAGTTATTGAATTGAGATAATTCTTTAACATCGTATTAGAGTTTTGATGATCAAGCAGTTATGAGTTCGAACATTACCACTCTCATTTATTGATAAAAATTAAGCATGAGATAACGTAGACCTGTATAAGTTTCAAATTTAAGAGATTTTCATTTAAAAAGGTATATTAAAAAATAATATAAATTATATCATGAAACATCACATAAAAATTCACGTATTTTAATCTTTTTATTTTATTTCATAGAATTATAATTTTATTCTTCATGAAAGATTTTTATAATTTTATGTATAGTTTTTAAGTTTAAACTTTATTTTATAGTTTTATGGTTCATATGGATCAAGATATAGTTTGTTTTTTTAATATTATATTTAATTTTTAAAAATAAAAGGAGATGAAGTCAAGTGCCGAATGGGTACTGGGCAGGAGGACTTTCTTCACTAGCCTTGTTTTGACAGGGACGAGGGAGAAAATAGCCTTGTTTTGATGGGGACGAGGTAGAAAAGCAATGGTAAATTTAAATATTCTAAAATGGAGACGGACGAAATGATTTTTATCTTTCAAAGTAAAATATTGGGAAAATAATATAGTTGAAGAAATAATTGAAAAAATAGCATAATTTAAAAGTCATATATTGCATCTTTGACTTACTTAAAAAGATATAGCAAGTGCAATTTTATTAAATTTTATTAAAAGTTATTTTGAATTTTAAATCTTAAAAACAAATAGATATTATGTGACAAGGATTATATTTATTTATTTTTAAAAAATTATATTTAAAAAATAAATAAATATTAATCTCAATCGCAATAATTTTACACAGGAGTCTTTCCAAACTTGCCCTGTGCGTCAATTTGCGGCAGAAGCCTCTCCAGGTAAGCGGGAGCAACAAACAGCTCTGAAGATTTGTATGCAAGAGAATGCGAAATGATAATTCCAACTATGAGATTAGGGAAATTATCATGAATTTGTTATTTTGTTGTAAAAGTATTTAAAAAAATAATTTTTTTATTTTATGTAATTTTTTATATTTTCAATCGTTTTAATATATTAATATTACAAATAAATTTTAAAAAATAAAAAAAAATATTTTAATATATTTATAAACTAAAACGTTTTAAAAAGCAATAATTGATATAATATCAAGCAAGCACTAAGTAAAACACTAAAAAGATACGGGGGATTTACAATACAAGATGTACTATGAATTTTCTTACAAAACACCAATAACCAACAACGAGGAAATTATAGGATTAAATTGAGGACTAATTTAAGCTAACTTGTTAAAGAAAAAAAATAAAAAAACATGGAATCAAAGTAAAAACATAAAGAAAATGGATTGTTTTTTCAAATTTTAGGGTGAAATATACATCTTGTCTTTAGAAATTGAAAACATAAAATTATTTTTCAAAAAAAAACTATTTTCTTGTAAATAAACAAGATCTGAAAAATATAAATGATTTACAATATAAAATACACTATAATTCCTTTACAAAATACCAACAATAAAGAGAAAATTATAGGATGGAATTGTATGTCAATTTAAGCTAATTTGTTAAAGAACAAGATTAAAAGACAAGGAATCCAAATGAAAATGTGAAGAAAATGGATGTCTTTATTTGAGTTCTAGGGTGAGGTACACATTTTTCCCTTAGAAATAAAACCAAAAAACTTGTTATTAAGGATAATTAAGAAAATTTATAATACTTCATTTATCATTGTTAAATTTAAAGGGAAACCATGTTTTTTTATTTTTATCATCTACAAAAAAAAACCATTGCATCTCTAGATTAAAAAAAAATAAAGCTTGATTTATGAGTGTTTTTATCCTTTTATTTTATGAAAAATAGTAAAATAACTCGGATGTTTTTAAAAATTTAATTTTCTATAACTCAAATAAAAAAAATATTTTTGTATTTATACATGTAGAGTTTATGAGGTCGTTCAGTGGTGAAATGTTGTATTCTACAACTATATTTGAATCGTCCTACCACCCATACCATGATGAGATGAAGTGTTGTTAAAGACTACTAGATCTGGCTTCAATAACTTTGTTTCTTTTTAGTTTTTTTTTTAAATTTTTGTGTTGCTATTTGAAATTTTAAAATGACTCTTCAATTTTGTTTGTGATTTTCTAATTATTATTTATTTTATTTTGAATAATTTATAAAATTAAAATTCTTTCTCAATTTCAACTTTCTTAATATTATCTGTCTTTTAAATTTTATTTTTATATTTTTATTTTTACTTGTTTTATTTATAAAATTTTTGTTTTACAATTTTGTTATCTCTGGCTTTATTTTTCTATTAAATTTGATTTATGATTTTCTAATTGTTACTTTTTATTTTGATAAATTTTTTAAATTTTATTATTTAATATTAATTTTTTAAAAAATTAAATTTAAATCTAGAATATCAAGATTTATAGCTCAACTAACATATTATTTTTATAAAAGAATAGACAATTTCTTTGTGTAATTTGAGAAATTCTGGCAAGCAATAAGATTATGAATCGTGGCTATATGCTAGCTAGACACAATCTTTTTTTTTTCTTGAACAGTCAAATAATGTCAAATGATTGGGTGCAGAAAAAAAATCTCAAGAAGTATCAAAGCAATTAAACAGTGCCTAATTTGCCGCATCTTCATCACATTCTTCTCAAGGTGATACCGTAATCCATATATTTAATGGTGCTATCATAATCCTTATATTTAAATAGTTAGTTTGTTTTGTATTTTTTAAATATTTATTTATTTCATTGAACTTTAAATTATTTTGATATGTTGATATTAATAATAAATTTTTTAAAATAAATGTTTATTTTAATATATTTTTAAATAAAAATACTTTAAAAATTTACTAAAAGATATTAAAGCTGTAGGCAGGAGCAGTTCCACGGGAATAATCGGGAATAATTTGTGATCCACTGAAGATAGTCACCGCAAGTATGATTGCCCCTATGCAATCCTCAAGGTGAATGGAGGTTTCTTACATCATATCATGAAGGCTTTTTATTTAAAAAAAAAATGAAAACAAACCATGTTTTTCAATTGATACATGTAATCTCTCTCTCTTGGAAGAGATTTTCAACCCGAAAACGTGAAAAATCTTCTCTCTCTCTCTCTATATATTTCCTCCATGAAAATGACACGGCGGAAAACTGGGTCCCCGACGAGCCACCAAACTTCAGTTCAAATAGACAGCAAAACAAAATCCCAATACAAGGCTCGGGGTGAAAGGAGGAAGGGGGAGGCAGGGCAGCTGCGGGTTCTCAGCTGATTTGATGGCGTCGGCTAGTTCGTCTGGCTACAATGATTTCAGGCTGGGGGGTTGGGGGCGGCTGGTTTCAGTGCTGGTGGAGGGAGAATTAGGAAAGGGTAGATAGGTGGGAAAGGTGATAGGAAAAAGGTGATGGGTTTTTTAGAATATTGCCTTTCAGGTGACTTGTTCTTGGCAGAAGCTTAAAAGTACAAACTTTTAATTTATTAATAACATCACTTCAATTATTATTAAAAAAATATGAATTATTTTTTATAAAACTACAAAAAGATTAAATAAATACGAGATTATCGTTCTTTAAGAAAGTCATATCAGTCGTAGGAAAGTAAAATTTTCATAAATTGACAGTAGCGGAGGCACGTAGTTCATTATGCCACATATGACCCCAAACACCATGACTCAGCTCCTCTAATGACTTTTTTTCCCAAATTAGGTCAGACTAATTAATTAAAATTATGTAGCCTTTAATCTACCTGCCGACAAGAAATGATGGCCGAGTAACAGTCAATCTAAAACACAGAAATCAATGGAGCTTAGCAAGAAACGTACCGTGAAAATAAAGTTGTATCCATGCTTGAGAACATCCAGCAACAAAAGGGTTCTTCTCCACATCATCTTGAGAAAATCTTGTGACATGAAGATCTTTTCCCCTCCTAAATGACCTAAACCTTCCGTTTCCAGTTTGTAACAGTTTAGCCGCTTGAACAAACACCTCTCATAAGCAACTTGATCGACAGCAACTAGGAGTAGATGATCGAGAAGTGGCCTAGTGTCCTCTCCGAGCCACAAACTCTCGAGAAAAAGATCAAGCATTGTTGTTTCAGCATGAATAGTTTGGTCTACATAAGCTTTGTTAACAACAGCTATAATCACTGTTTTGTTTGGAGTTGAGGCCTTCTCCAAAGCCAATTCAAGCTCGTCTATTGGAAACTTCAACCTTTTCATTTCCTGTGACCAGAAAAAATAAACGATTCTACGGCGAAGGAAAACCATATGAAACTATGCTATATAACATACATAGATGAATACTTACAGATTGTGAGTGAGATGGCCAATGGTTAGATGATCTTCGAGACGAGAATAATAAAGGGCTTGATCGTGAGGCAGACGACCAGGTGCAAAGGTAAAGAACACCGGCAAAGAGAATTAAGACGAGTGCTATATTTCCAAGAGAGTTCTTTGAGGAGTCCATATTGATCATGTCGGGCTTTTTTTTCTTTTCTTTGTTAAAGATAATGAAAGGTTTGGTATAATTTATCAAGGGTCAGTGTGATTTACCGAAGACAGAGAGAAGAGGAGAGGTTAGGTGTGTAGGGCAGAATGGTCATTTACATATAAGGTGGAATATACGGCCATGCATCATGTACACGAAACATACCAGGTTCTCTGACTTGTAATAGTAGTTTAATACGGTAAGCAAGCCAAAACTGGATGCGGAATTCCAGAAATCAAGCGTGGCTGGAAGGAAATAAAATAGTCAAGCCCCAGTTTGAAGAAACCTCATCGTTTCTTTTGGGTAAATTACAGTAATCCGATATCTCCTTTATCTTCTGATTAAATATTTATTTACTAGTGTATATCCTTGCTTAATTTGTAAGTCTGGGATTTACACCAGGGATTAAGCTTTGCATGGAAGAAAATTATTAATTTGCTCTCTTAACTCACCCTTGGCACAGATAAATGAACTTTTAGCCACTGTAGGAGCAAAATAAATAGTACTATTCTATGTTTTATAGAAGAAAAACGAACTAACTAGCTAGTCTGCATATTCACAGCATGTTACAGATTAAATTCTCGTCTTTAATATGAATGAAAGACATTATATTACGAGTTGAATGGATCCATTGGATTATAAGTTCATTGGATCCGATGTATGTATTTGGACTTTCAAATATACTAGAATAAAATATCAGTGTGATTGAGGCCTAGGTCGAGGTTTCCACCGCGTGTTTCTACATAAAAGGGTATACAACAGGCTGATGCCTGCCTGCACAGGGTTTGGTTATGTATATAAAATAGCAGCACAAACCTTCTGCGGTGGCTAGGCCGTCTTTTAATTACTCGCTAAAAACTTGAAGCTGCGTGGATTAGTTTTTTTATATTAACTTTGGTTCCTAGCTCATTATAATCGAGTTCAGAGACCCACCGGCAATTGTTTATATTTTAAGAAATCATTTTTTTTTCTGTGAGAAAACAAATAAGTTTAGTGAATATTTTATAACTACTTTACTGTTTTTGTTTTTGTCTTACATGTAAATATTTGTTTGATAGAGCCTTGCAACTAAACAATAATAAACTGTGATTTAACGTCAAGAAGCATTTAAAGCAAGCTATTGGCGTCTTGCTTTTTTAATTGGAAAAATATATTTTGGATTTGAAGGGTTTAGCGTGCCATTTCTCATATATATATATATAATTTAAAATTTAAATTTACAGATAAATTTATTCAATTTAAGTTTCACATATAAATATAAAAATAGAAGCTAAACTGATATGACCAGTTAATTTAATGAGTCCACAAAAATCTAACAATTTAGTTTCACTTGAAAATATTCAAGATAATATATTAAAAAAATAAACTGTGATTAACCTAAATTAACTTTTTAAATTTGTAATTGGATTATGAAATAAAAAATAAATTAAAATAAATTATAAAATTTAATTCTCAATAAATTTATTATTGAATTATAAAATTATAAATTATTCAATTTAAAAAATAAAAAATGATAAATATCAATCTAATAATCAAATTAGAAGATGAGATAGATACCATGACAACTATATAATATTTAAAAAGAAATAAAGCAAAAAAGACACAATAATTGACTGAAACGTAACTAGAACATTCCAATCAGAATTTGGACAGAATATACAAAACAAGCAAAGATTAAAAATAAAATAAAATATATTAGTTTATTCTGTTTTTTAAACTAAAATAAAATAAACTTGCCGTTCTAGAATATAACAAAACAAAGCCGACAACCTTAATGTAAAGTCCTTTTACAACAAGTGGCCCGAAAGTTTATCTTCTTGTTGGTTTTCTCACAAAAACACCATAGATCAATCATCCCCTTACAATACAATAAAGAAGTGCCGAAATTGCCTTACGGGGAGAGGATGGCTCTTGTTAGAGATGAGGGCCTGGGACCGTTTCCACTGCACTTCCCTCGGTCACCATGCTGCATTGAACTAGTGAAGTTTTATGCAGGGATGAAAATGAATTTCTACAGGCCAATGTTTTTTATATTCATACTTAGTACTTGTTTTAGAACCGTTTTTTTTTTTAATTTTATTTTTTTTTGTTAAAATAATTTATTTTAATGTTGATATAAAAAAATAAATTTTTTTAAAATAAAAAATATTAGTTTAATATATTTTCAAATAAAAAATACTTTAAACAAAAACTCTTAATATACCATTCAAAGTAAAAAAAAATAAATATTTATATTCTATTCATTAGGTTTCAAGTGTGTATTTATATTATCCATTTTACTAGTATTATATATTATTTAATAAAAAAATAACATACTAATATATATTTGAAGCATACACATATATATTAAATAGTAAGATTATATATATATATATTTGTGTGTGTATTAATTTGAATTAAAAATATAAATATTATATATATATAATAAAAATATATAACTTGAGCTAGGTGTGGAATAAATTTTATAATATTTACACCCTAGTCGCTCCTCACTTGCATAAAGCAATGTTTCTCCTTTATTTCATGCAAAATAACTCTACATGGAACTTCTTCGATGATGGAAGAAAGCTTAAAGGTCAAATCATTTGTGCATGATTACCGGGTTCAAGTGGCGGGTCCACACGACAGAAGTGGTTTCACTTTATAATTAAAGGCTGTAGACAGAGAGATTTTTCATGTCTTTACCAAATTGACCCCTCTAACTATAAAATAACATTCCGACAAAGGGGTTAAATTTGTGTTCAACTGAACTGACACGAGAGCGTCTAGTAACAAGGGACTTCGTGTTTATTTGGTATTTTGTTTTCATCATGTTTAAAAATTAATTTATTCTTAAAAAATCATTAAATTTATATATTTTTAATAATTTCTAATAATTTTAATTGTTGATGTCATGTGATCTATTGATTTGGATGAACAATACAGGTTTTCTTCGTGAGCTAAGTTTGCCTGATGTTTTTACCTATTTATTTTATTTTAAAAATATTTTAAAAAAATTCAAATTTTATTTTATTTTGTTATTTGCTTTAAAATAAATTATTTTTGAATATTTTCAGATCATTTTAATATTATTATTAAAAATAATTTTTTAAAACTAAAAAATATATATTTTTACACACTACTAAAAAAACACATTTTTAAAAATAACTATTATCACCTCCTCCCATTTTCCAGAAAATGTTCTCACTCTCTCCTCTGTGCGGATGTGATTCCTTGGCCTAACTCGAGAAATATCATTTTCTCAAATGTTGTCAGTTAAATTTAATATTACGATCATTGTTTATACTGTATAATGTCCTAAATTTATTTTTTACTTTATGAATATTCATTCACTTAACTTAAATTGTTATTAGCACCAAGTAAGGACAATTAAAAAATTCAATGAATTATTTTTATAGATTTTGTTCCACAGAAACACTTTAGCTATATCAATAACTGGTCAAATATAACATATTTTTTAGTTTTTATGAAGATAATTTACCGATAAAAATAATTTACACCTTAAATGGTTTGTTCTAATTTTTTAAAATATCTTTATTTATCAAAAAATAATACTATTTTAGAGGGTATTTTTACTAAAATAGAAATATTAAAAAATAAAAAAACGTTGATGTATAACAATTAATGTTAATGTACTTGATTGATATAAAATGAAAGTCAAAATACTATTTAAGAGTAAATAACATGTCATTAAATAATATAAAAATTAATTAAAGTAGTTGATTAAAAATTTTGAAAAAAAAATCAATGTCCTCGAACAAAAACAATTAAAAATTCATATCCTCAATTAAAAAAAAATAAAAATGATATATTAAGAGTAATTAAAAACATCTCTTCTTTTTTTATTTGAATATTACCTCTCGGTTTAGCTCTTCTCCAGTGATATTTCGTCGACACCAGTAGGTCGTTGAATCTGTCCTGGCAGATCACGTTGTCGGCTGGGGCATAATCGAACGACAGTTCGATTTAGAGAACATATGTAATTAATAAATAATCAGATTTTATTCACCGAGCGGAAGGAGACAAGAAGGGAAGGGAAGCTAAAATAAAAAATGGAATCAAAAGCAGCAGCAACACCTCCACACCCAAGTTCTGCAAGTTTCGCAGACTCTCAATGTTACCAGCAGCACGCTGCCTCTCTCAAATGTAAAGCAACAACTCCCTTCCCCCATTTTCTCTGTGTTGATACTTTACTTTTTTTTCTTTTTTAGGCTTTGCTTTTGTACTGCATGTTTAACGTTCAAGAATGCATCTTTTATACTTGATTTTGCATGTATATGTCTGACTTTGAACAGTATGATTGTAGTTTCTATCTTGGATCCTTTTCCTTTAAGATTTAATGGCTGATCTTATTTTTGGTGTGGGATTGGGAATGAGAGCTTGTTCTTGGATTGTTTTGATGCTTATATTTCAAAGCACATTAATGAACCCCTGTTAAGTAAATCATATTTTGACCCAAAACTAGAATCACATCCAGTTGGTAGCGTCCCAGATAATTATATAAGCTATGCCAAGTGAAAAATGTAGAAGATGCGTGTCTTGAAATATGCTGTTGGGATGTCATTTTGAGTTGAAGGGATTAAAAAAGCGAAATTTAAATTATATTACTTTTAATTTGCAGCATCTACCTGCTAGGATGCCCTATATTGATTTGAAAGTGTATGTTGTGTCCCAGCTGTGGTCGAGCTTTTCTTTTTTGCAGACTGGTGCAGCATGTGCTAGTTAGTACTGCAAATCCTTTATTATGTGTAACTTGTTATTCCTTCTAGTAGATGGAGTTGGACACTCGTGATTTAGTAGTGAATTTTAGTGTGTACTGAGCAATGGAGAACCGTAACATCTAAATGGTCGTGTTGTGTATGAGCTCACTAGAAGTTCCGATTATGGTTAAATTGGAGGGATTGCTCGGTTAATTTGTAATGAGCTTTCATAAAGTTAGATGATAAACAAAAGGAAAACGCTGTATAACTGTTAGCTGTGGTTTATTTGCTTGGTGAAGGCACATTGGAGCTTTCTTGATTCAAATTACCTTTAGATTATTGCTCTGTATACATTTCCAAGAATTTCTTCATTATTTGTAAAACGCATTCAGCCAAAATACTATACTCTTAACTTACAGGAAGAATTCTTTATTCAGGCTTGGAAGAGTTTGGCTCGGACAAAAGCAAATGTCTAGAGCATTTTGATGTCTACAAGGAATGCAAGAAAAGGGAGGCATCGTTTTTTTCTAATGTTTAAAGGTTTATACTCTTATTAAGAAACAGGTTCAACAAATAAATACATGAAATGATGTGAGGGTTGTATTTTCTTCTGTATATCAAACTTTCTTAATATATACATTATGTTATGCTATATTTTTGTCTTAATAGAGAGAAGCTCGGTTGGAACGCAATAAAAGCCGCGCCTTCTTTTCATGAAATCTCCTTGTGGTGACCCAAAGGATTATCTTATGGGAAATCATGCCTGTGCTGACCCCATTTTGTTTATAGAGCTAGCCTTGTAAGCTGTTGGATTCCAACTATAATTATCAAACTATGTCAGGGAATAGAGTGAGGTTCAAATAATGTGCTTGCGTATTTGCATAATTGCAACATGTGCTGCCTAAGGCTATGAATTGATGATCTCATTGAACGATAGCAGAGATAAACGACCAAGCATCGGATTCAAAGAATGCTTGCATTATGAATTTATGCATGTCCGAATGCAATTTATTTGACAAAACAATGTAAGAATTGTCTTAATTTCCTCACAGAAGTTGCTCAAAGCTTGAATGTCAAGGTACTCTTCTAATATGGCGGCTAACACCGTCCCAAGGATGCACAACCAGCCTGAACTGTGGGGAATGATGGTATGCTGGTGAGATGAGAAACTAAACTTTGACATGATGAGTAATAAAATAACCTTCATTTCTGCCATGCAAAGTGTTGACCTGCACAGATGCAAGCACCACCACAAACGACATTATGCCTGGGGATTTGTGCTAGCCCATGGAATTCCCTTGGCAAATCTTTTCGGATTGAACTGTTGAGCATCAGGCCCCCATAGATCAGGATTCAGTTGCGCTATTGGGATTGAAATTTGAATGTTCATTTCTTTCGGGATTGTCATGTCTTTGAACTTTATATCTTGGAAGGCATATCTGATCACAAACACCACAGGCGGGTATTGGCGCATCGTCTCTTGGATTGCCATTATAAGCTGCTTGTAAATTGTTGAAAGTCAGCAGTAGAAATTCAGACAAAGACTTGGTTGAATTTCCTTGCATGTAGTTAGCAACACTTACAGTTTCGATGTTTCGAAACCTGTCAGCATCTGGAAGGTGATTGAAATCACCTACGTTAGATCACGAGCTCGTCATTCACTGTGAGTAGCCCAATAACACTAGGCACCATGAAGCTGTGATAGCAGTGGATTCGTGTCCAGCAGAGCATATAGCCTTGCACTTATCCACTACGAACCTGTCCAGAACGTGTCCTAAAATCTACATGTATTTTCTATCGGAATAGAACGTTACCTTCAATTTTTTTTTCCCTCTTAAATATACTGAGATTTTTTATATAGAGATTTTTTTTTATCAATTCAACCCTTCTACCTTTTTTTTCTTTCCAATTCCCTCCTTATTTTCCTTCAATTTCATTCTTTAACTTTTTTTTTAATAATCATTCGGGTTATTTTTAGATTGATTATATTAATTAGATCATATTAGAGTAATTTATTTTTAAACCAAGATTAGACAAGAGTCAGGTTTAGAGGTTTTTTGTATATTAATTTTATTCTTAGATGTTTTTACAAATTAGTTGAGTTGTCTTTGAATTAATAAAATAGATTGAGTTATGCAAGAATAATTTTTATACTATTTAGTTTTTAAACTATATTAAATAAAAAATTAAATTAAAAATTTTTAAATTTGACCTGCTAAGCTAAATAGGATATAATAATAATGCCAAATAATTCTTTATAACTGTGATATTTTTTTTTTGCGTTAAAAAAATTAATTTTAATTAAGAATTAAAACTAAACCACTGTTCATAACATTAATATTGATGCCTGAATCGTAATGGTGAGATTTGTACACTTACTCCATTATATGATCAACTCCTTTAAATTTCTTTCATAACAAGCATTGAATTGAATATTATTAATGCATCTTTGCACTATTTTTTCGTACATGAAAACAAACCTCTCTCAATTTAATTTTGAACACTTTGTTTATACCAAAGTGACGCATCTCAATCTCTTTCTAGATTCTAACCCAAAACCAAAACATGCAACCTAACACCTGAGCAAGCACCTCAAATTCCTACACTGGGCTCGATTTTCTCATTGCAGAAACTATATCTCAAAATGATGGGCTACATCTAGTGTTCTTCCCTTAAGCCCAACAAAAGAAAGAAGAAAAGAATAGGATAAAAAAATCTCAAAGAAAAAAACAAATCTTCAAAAAGAATGGAATGACAAGAAAAAACGAAGAGAGAAAGAGAGCCCATAGAGAGAAAGCGCTCTCGCGTAAATCTCCATCCTTTCTCCCCACCAAAAAAATATAACCCTAGCTCTCTCCGTCCACACCCTTCTCTTCAATCCAACCCTAATTTGTCAAATTCATCTTTAAATTGTCAAATCCTTCCGAGCCCATAATTCTCCATTAATCTAGGGTTTTTTTTTCCCACCATGTTATCCCTCAAAGCTTGAAACTTTGCCAAAAAAGATCGAAACTTTGGGGTTTTGAAACTGATAGAGAGAAGAATCATGTACAAAGATCGAGGCGGGTTTGGTGGCGGGTCATCAAGATCGGATATTGTAGGAGGACCGCTTGATCGAAAGCGTATAAATGATGCGCTAGACAAGCATCTGGAGAAGTCTTCTCCTTCAACTTCGAGAGGATTGAATAATAGTAGTAAGGATAAGGAGAGATTATCTGTTCCTTCTACTTCTACTGGTAAATCATTACAGCACCATCAGCAGCAGCTTGATCATCATCGTGCTGATTCTCGCTCCGCTGCGCTTTCCAAAAACAAATGCTCTGATGGTACTAGTGCTTTCTCTTGGTTCTTTATGCTCAACTTGATTATTTTTCATTGTTTTTGTGTGTCTGGGATCTGGGTTTTTGCTGCTTTTGTTTATCTTTTTTATCCTTTTTATCTTCTTTTTTTGTGTTTTCTGGGATTGATTAACCGTCCCTATTTTTAGGGATTTTGTGTTCTGTGGGAGCTGTGGACAATTATTTGGAGGTGAATGTGTGTTATGGCATCTGGGATTCTCTGGACAGTTAATTGTTTTTTGGAAGTTTGGTTTTTAGCTGTTCTCTTCGGAGCAATGTGGCTTGTGTGTATGCTGGTCTTTTAGCTAGAGTGATTTGTTTACTTTTAATTTTGGGGTTTATGTTTTATGGTGATTTGTTTTTGAGCTTATTTGGTGCATGGGATCTTGGTTTGTGGAGCAACGGTGATGATTTGGTAAGTTGGGCTGTATGTGTGTTTTTAAGTAGATAAGGTGTGGTTATGGTTAAGGGGTGATATACTACTTACTTTTTTTATTTTCGCTCTCTGCTGTGTTGCATTTATCTAATGTGAATATTGTTGTCTGAGTGTGAGGAGTTTAACTACATTTTGACTTATTCCTCGGTGAAAGCAACTGGCTTCGAGCATTATTCAATCTAATCAATACATTAACTTTGGCATTTTCTTGCTCGTTGTATTTATACTGTAAAAGTTACATTTTAGTGGCAAATGGATCTGGGTTTGGTATTTATTCTTTTACTACTAATGTATTATTTAAGTGTTGCATGGGATGGTATATAGAGAGTCCTTCACAACTAAGAATAATGGGTAACCATTTAATTGCTCTTCTTTTTTCTACACTTTTCATGTGTGGAATTGCCGTGGTAGGAGAAAATGATTTTTAAATCTATTGCATTTGGATTCCTTAAGATGGTTTGGCTACTTGGATTCTATGTTAATTTGGCTGTTCTTATTTGTTGTTTTTAATCGAGGCCCTTGGACTTGCTTTATTCTCTGTTCCCTGTATGCACTTAATTATTTATGTAAGGTATTAACAATCATCTGCTATGAGGCCCTTATTTTGATTAACTGCAGAGGAATCCGAGACAGACAGTGAGGAGTCGGATGTTAGTGGTTCTGATGGAGATGACACATCTTGGATCTCGTGGTTTTGCAATTTGCGAGGAAATGAATTTTTCTGTGAAGTTGATGATGAGTACATTCAGGATGATTTTAATCTTTGTGGACTGAGCAGTCAAGTTCCATACTATGATTATGCACTTGATCTTATATTGGATGTTGAATCTTCTCATGGTAAGCAATTCCCTGCTGTAAATAGGACTATGGCTTGTATGTAATTTATGTTTATTTGTTGAAAATTCAAACTGAACTTTTGGAAAGTTTGGTTTTTCCCTTCAACCTTTCTACTTAGAATCCAATTCATTTGCTATGTGTTCTCTGTTGCTTGGTAATCTTTTAAGTTGAACTTTCACATGGCCTACATCCATCACCTACGAGCATGAGATACAAATGCAGAATCTGAGCATGGGCAGCTGCCTTTTGTATTCTGTTGAAACCAATCTCTGATTAATGTTTAATTTATATTGGACATGTCTTTTTTCTGCACATTATGACACTGAGTTTGAAAATATGTTTCATTAAAACTCCAGATGAAGGAATGAAAACGTAAAAGAGTGAATTTTTCTTGCAAAGAAAGATTTTCTTCTTGTGTATGCTTAACTTTTCCCATATGAATGATTCTTCATCATCTGGGTAGTGCTCTTAACATATACTATTTTGTGACTGTTCTTTGTCCTTGGATTGTGTGTGCCTGGTGTTCAAACAAGTGATTGAATAATTTAAGGAGTCCTAGCTTGAGAAGTCCTCTTTAGGTGGTCATATTTTCTGATATCCAAGAAATAGAAAAGAAGTAGGGGTTCTTAGCTTGGTTAAGTTTTCTCACATTAACATATCCATTATTTCAGTGGGGACCTTTGCATCTTATTGTGTGTTATATGCTGATGTTAAGTTTCTTTGCATTTGCACATTCTCAGGTGATATGTTCACTGAAGAACAGAATGAGTTGGTGGAATCTGCAGCAGAGATGCTTTACGGTCTTATTCATGTGCGCTACATACTTACTAGCAAGGGGATGTCTGCAATGGTAATATTATTTACTGCTGCTTCTTCTGTTTCGTTCCTTTATCTTTTTGTCATCTTATCTTATTTAATTGGTTATTAAATGTTGTTTTGGAAACTTCTACAGTTGGAGAAGTACAAAAACTATGACTTTGGGAGATGCCCACGAGTTTATTGCTGTGGACAGCCCTGCTTCCCAGTTGGTCAATCAGACATTCCTCGTTCAAGTACTGTCAAAATCTACTGTCCAAAATGTGAAGACATCTATTACCCTCGATCCAAGTATCAAGGCAGTATCCTTCTATAACATGAATCATTGGCTACTTGATCTCATTGCATATAATTGGAATCTGCTCATAACTCTTGCTATATCTTTAAAGATTTTACCTCATCTGGTCATATTTTTATACTGACATGAAAGTTCCCATCTCTTTTTGACATCAGAGCATCATTCTTATGATTCTGCTTACCTTTTAACTTTTGGACTAAACATGTAGGCTGTGATATTAGATACTTGGTCGGTTAGGTTCAATTATGAGCTTAATTTTGCATTGCATAGTTTTTATGGCTTTATGTCAGCATCTACATGTTTAAAGTTACACTCTGTTTTGTTTCTATACAAAAATTTCTCTGACATTGCCTAGATATTGATGGAGCTTATTTTGGAACAACATTTCCTCACCTATTTTTGATGACATATGGTCACCTAAAGCCACAGAAGGCAACACAGAGTTACGTCCCAAGAGTTTTTGGCTTCAAACTCCACAAACCTTGACACTGAGTTGCAAGTGGCATGCGATTTGTTTGAGGTCTCTCCCTTCAACGAAAGCTCGTTCTTTTGCCTTGTGTTTGCTGGAAGTATGACCGACTCTTAACAATCAAGGTGAAGGTGCAGAAGTTCCATAATGGTCACAATTAATTTCAAATGAAAGTGTTTAAATTGCGCTACGGGCTATTAGTTGACCTGCCTAAAATTTTATCTGTGAATTTAACAGAGCGTTTGTAAGATCTTTTTTGTTTTTATGGACTTGAGAATTAAGTTTTTTCTTTTTTGCTGTAGTTCCCCTATAATCTTTCTCCTTTTTTATGATCATTCGTGCCTTTTACAGCTCCTGATGATAGCTCTTCCAGATATTTAATCCTGATTGCTATCTGCGGACCTCACTGTGGAAGAATGAATAGTTTGTCATTACATTGATCCCTTGCCTGCATCTGTCCTGCCAGTCTAATTTGCTTGTATCGTGTTAGAAGAGAGACAGGGAAGGGGCTTCGCATGTTTTGAAGTAATGGTGAAAATGAAATCTCCTACCGCTGTATACCCTGCATACCTTTCTACTAACAAGAAGCATTTAATGTAGAGCAACATTTCTGAAAATTTGTCATGGTAATGACTCGACCATTGGAATTTAAATCCAGTTTCTGAAACCATTCTCGCTTTCTATGATGTACACACAAGCTGCCTGCTTGCACTTTCCACTGGGTATTTTTCTGTGATTGCAAGTTGCAACTTGAGTCGTCCGAACCAAAAATATAAAAATCTCGAAAATGCCTTTTAATTAATTCATTAGTAACTATTTACCTTCAGTTTTTCTTTTTTTATCCTTTTAAAAAATCATTTCTCGAGAAGCATCTTGTTAAAATTTCTTAACAAAAATTCATTGAGTTCCCTGCTCAACATCATTTTATGAACGAAAACAAATTGCACAACTCGAATGGAATCTACGATCAAATACGAAAAGAAATACTTAATTAAGGGATAAAATAGATATAAAAGTCTGTTTGGTGGTAAAATTGGTATTGCAAATATAGGTGGGGAGCATTTTTGAGGTTTCCCAGTAACAAGTATATCAAAACATTCCCCTGTATAGTTTGTCTAAGAAATTTGTCGTGAAAGCTTTTCTCTGATGATGTGGGATTTTTGTATCCCTTTCTCTTCCCTACCTCTGATAAAGTTGCTGCTAGTAATAATTATTCGATGGTGGAGCTTTATTCACTTTAAGATGGATGTGGAAGTCTCCCTCTAAGGCCTTCTTTGCGGCATACTTGTCAACTCTCCTGACACCCATCACCATCCTTCGTAATAAAGCAAAAAAATTGCCCTGGTTAATTTTAATCAATATGCAGATGTCCTCAAGGCATGCAAGTGTTGCTCTGCCATGAAATAAGAAACCAAGGCCTTAAACTTGCGGTGTTGGAGATGGATTTACAAGCGCTGGTTGATGCTGTGCAGGGGTTTGACTTTCGTGGCATTTGATCGAGAAATATGGTTCTTGCTTGTAATTTCTTGTTCCTGAATTGCTAGCAGCACCCTTTTCCCTCCATGAAAGTTGGAAGCATCATCAATGATACAAGCAACACACAATACAATGTCTACACGTTGATATAAACAGCATTTTAGGTAGTATATGATCTTAAATTTCAAGCAAAATGATATACTAAAAACAGTTCATGAATAGACTTAATTATATCATAATTTGCCCAGCATGCAAATGCCACTCCCCTTAATCATTTATTAATTGTGGAAGATATCTACGACCGTCACTATATATCTTCACCCGCTCCCCTTTGACAAGGAAATAATGGCTTCATGAGCTGGTGCTTTCCTTACTGTATGGACTTTGTGACATCATTTCGTTTGCATTATCACCATTTCTTACATGAACCTGTGCTTTTCCTCTTTGTTCTCCTTCACATTCAGAGAGGCATATGCGTTCACGGAAATATTGATGTAATATTTCTGATGGTAAATTAGAGCCAACTTGACTGACTGAAATTTTTTCTTTCTATATATCAAAACAATTATGGTTAAAATATAATTAAAATAAAGTTAAAAAATATAATAACATGTCATTTATACTATCAAAATTATTAATGAATTAATCTCGTTGGTAAAATCATTGGTAAAATATTCATTTTTCACTGACATTGTCTATCATTTTAGTTACAAATAAAATTTTTTAGAGAATATTAAAATTGTTTATTTTCTAATTGCATTGTTAATTATTATTTTTTACTGAAAAAATTATCAACGGATTGAAAAGTCATTAATGTTATTTAGTAGGTTTTTGAAATTTTGAGTAAATTAAATATTACAAATGATATTACCAACAGAATAAAAAGTCATCGATGATATTTAGTGGTTTCTAAAATTTTCAAGTAAATTAAAAATTTTAATTAAATATTATGGACGTAACCATTTGCAGAGTGATTAAAAATATTAATATTTAATTATTTATCTATAAAACTATTAGTAAAATACCTCAATAAATACAATCCCTTGTTTCATAGTAGATGAGCTTAATCTTCTTCTTCCTTTTTTTTTTTTTTTTTTGTGAAAAACATCAACATCCTTTTTTTTCTCTCTCCTCAACTCTTCTTCTCCTCCACTCTCATTTATCTTCTTCTCTTTTTTCTTTTTTCTTCTTAATTTTTTTTAATTAACATATTTTATGAATTTGTTTTTTTTTCTTTTCAACTTCACTCGCAACTACATTAAGGTAATTTTTTCTTTTATATTTTTTTTTATTTTTTTATTCTTAATAAATGTATGAATGTGTTGTAGGATTTTTTTTTATTCTTAATAATTGTAAACATCAATGTTGTTGTTGTTTTATTTTTTTGTGTTATATGTTTGTTGTAAATTTTTTTAGTTGTTTTACTTTTTTTTTCAAGCAATTCAATCCTAAGTATTGTAGAGTGTTGATTTATATTAATTTAATTATTTTTTTAGTTTTGTTGAATAGATTTTTTAAAAATATTTTTAAATAATAATCAACAAAATTGCATTCAATATTTTTTTTGGTTATATAGCAATTTTTTTAAGAAAAATTTCAATGGAATGAAGCGAAAAAAAATTGGTGTGTATTTTTTATCTATAAAATCATTAGTTTTTTTTTATAGCATTAGTGATAAATAATGAAATTATTGATAAATATTATTTTAACAAACATAGTCTATCAATAATTTAGTTGATAAAATTTTTACCAATAGAATAATAATCTGATGCTAATAAAACAATTCTATTGATAAAATTATTAAATATTATAATGGACGAGGTTGGGTATATTCCCAATTGGACATTAAGATCACCGGCTAAAAGTTGTAAACATGAATATATGCAAGTGCACATGCGCGTGTTTTGATAAAGCAGTTCTTATTTGTTTTTAGTAGTGTTTTTTTTTAAAAAAAAATATTGAATTAGTATTTTCTAAAGAAATTTATTGATAATTTTCATGCGTGTCAAAGCCATTAAAAAAAAGCCCTTTAAAATACATCAATTTATTACTATTTGTTTAATCTAAACGTATTTTAAAGAAAAATTTCAAGTTACAATCACTCTTTGATACACACACACACAAATGGAATAGTAAGCTCCATGTACTGCTACCTCTTCTGGTTTTAGAAGCTGCAGCAAGGAAGCTTTTCCAAGTTGACACGCTTCAACTACGTACATCATGTGTTGTCAAACATAATAAATACTTCATCTGAGAGTAGCTTTTTGGATCGATCAGATTCTTAACGTCACCATTTTATTTGATTAATCGGTGGATTATATAGGATTCTTATCAGGTATAACCAAATGTATGCATCGTGTACGTATGTATAGAAGAAGACTGTGACGCAACGAGAGGATAGAAGGCTGGATAAATGGAGATGGGGCTCTTGTTATTCTTCAGGTATTTATGAAGTTTTAGAGGAACTGCAGGTAGGGTCTCGTAATTCATAAAGCACCCTTCTTCCGGCGGCCTCAAGATCAGATGATGTGATGTGTGATGGTGGGAATTCTCTAGCTAGATCCACTACTGCTTTTGTTTTTTTTTATATCAGTATACGGTTGATAATTAAGTATCTTATCGTAGATTTACTCGACAAAACCATGAAAAGTGGTGATGTGATATCAATCGTGACAATGGATTGGATTCAAAGGGAACATTAATGGGAATATTCTGTTGAGTTTGCAGAGATCGAGAGATTTTGTGTTTTTCAACACTCAGCAGCTTTGAAGAAAAAACGATGGTGCTGTTTACGCGCTAAAATGTTATTTTTCAAAGTATTTGTTTTTGAAAAATATCTACAATAATTACACAGTGTGGTAAAGAATTACGTACATATTGACAAAAGCTGGATCATTCTTCCTCTTCCATGATGAAAAATACAGAAAAGCCACGGTAAAATCTGTTCAGTATTCTTTATTTTTATCAATATAAAAATAAATAAAATTGAAACTGACCACTGAATTGCATATGTGGAAAACTTTTTCTTTTTTACCCGCGTGTAGTTGTATTTCAAATTTTAATTTTATAAAAATTAAATAATATAATTTTTATATACAAAAACCTGCTTTTCAATTGTTTTGAATGAAAAAATTCATATTACATTGATTTTCTTTCCACTCATTTAAAAAAAAAATCCATTCACATGAGGATCAAAATCGAACCTAAAAAACTAAAATTAATTTTTGATATATGGATTGTTGTTAATGATTGTTGATGGGAGTAAAGTAAAGATGGTGAACGAAGTTGTTATGTAAAAGGAAATCTAGATCGAGCTTAAAAAACTAAAATTGATTCTTAAAATGTGTCTTGTTGTCGGTAATTGTTAATAAGACTAAAATAAAGGTTGCGGGGAGCATTGTCATATAAAAAATAATTTAGATCAAGCTTTAAAAACTAAAACTAGTTTTTGAAGTGTAGGTTACTATTAGTGATTGTTGATAGAAATAAAATGAAAATTATGGACGGCAAAGATCAGAAAGTGATGGTAGAAGAAGATGGGGAGCTCTGGCATCAAAACTCAAAAAAAAATAATTAATGTTAGGTTAACAAAAAATGAAATGAGAGGGAAGAATAAAGAAAATAGAGAGGTAACTAGAAAGTAATAAAATAATTTAAGATTAAAGATATTTTTTTTATAACTTGTTTTCAAAGTTATTTATATTCAACTGAAGCAGTCTAGTTCCATCAACTTAAATTTTTTAAAACTAAAATCAAACTAGATTAAGTGGTTTTTTTATTAATTTATTTAGTTTATTCTACTAGTTTAGTATTTTTGGTTATTTTTTTTTAGTTTAATTGATTGATCAATTTTTTTTAAACATCCTTAATATTTACCAGCAGTATATTAGTGTCCGACTCCTTAATCTATTAACAATGTAATTCCAAGATCCTTCCTCGCAAATCTCCAATAAAATCATTGGACGATTTTTTGGCGTGTTCTCTTCAAGCCCTCTGGGGCATTAGGCTGTGAATGATTTTGAGACAGTTTGAACTAGTGGTAGCTCGGACCATACTTGCTATTATCTATTGTATTCTGTGATTTGTGAATGAATAGGCCTCTAGGTATCCAAATAAGCAATAACTAAATACTACCATAGCATTTCACTTGGCTCGAACACACGATTAAATCAAGTAATTTTACTTTGTAATGAATCTTACACACCATTAATTTAATTTGTCTTCCTCCTCCTCCAACATACCCAATCTCTCTTTCCAACGGTCACAAACTACAATATAAAACACTCAGTCAAAAATCAATCCTTTCTCTCATCTTTTCCGAACACCAACACAACCTCTTTTTTACAACTTCACTATATAAAAATAACCCTAACCCACAAACATCACAGATTAATTCAAAACAACTATATTTTAATAAAATATTAAAATTATTTATATAATTTAATTTTGAATCGAGTTTTGCGTTAAATAGAATAATATTTACACTCTATCTAAACCTCACCCTAACCGAACCCAGTATTTTGATGTCGAGTATTACTTGTACCCGATGTTTTAAATTTGAGTATCGGTTGAGCCTACCTTGAACATGAAGAAAATTTTCTAGCCATTGCAGTAATTTCGAGTTAATATCTACTAGATTCGGATGAAATTATTGTACCTACTTAAAAGTGAAAATTGCCACGGGGACCTGTCTGAGTTTTAACCATAATTAAAAATTAAAAATCATAAAAACAAATCAAACAAAAATATATTTAAAATAAAACCAGTAAAAAAAGGGAAAGGAAAATAAAAAAATAAATCAAGCTGTTCTTTCAGAAAGGCTAATATCTCTCTCCTGTGCGCGCGCACACACACACCTCCTCAATTCACTCTCCCTCTCTCAACCCCTAAAATAAGACTGAAAAAAACGCAAATCCAATCATATCCAATTCCAATCTCTGAATCCGAAAACCATAGAATTCGATTTCTATCCTTTCCCCTTCCTTTTCCTTAATCTTTTCCTTGTCAATTTCTATTTCATTGTTTTCCATATGTAATGCATCAGAAGAAATCAGAAATCCAAATCGGAAAAGAAAGCACCGGCATCTCTTCCGATTTCTCGACTACGTTAAACCCGCAACTTCTCATCCCCCACCACTTCCAACAACAAAATGACCCAATTACCCCTTCTTCTCCTCCTTGTTCTTCCCCAACTCCTTACAAAAGACCTCTCTTAACGACCACGACCACGACCCCTCATAGCCAAACCCCTCATCGTTCCAATTCACTCTCTAAATCCCCTACTATTTACCATTTTTCCACGACCCATCAACCCCAGTCTCTCTTTTCCGTCTCCACTGCCGTTAAAGCTGCCGCCTTTCGTTTTCTCTGCCCCCGTTTGGCTCGCCTGAAAGTGCACCTCCGCTTGATTCTCTTGCTCTCGCTTCCCTTCTTTTATTTCCTGGTTTCGCATCCGAGTCATTCGTTTTTGCTTGATTTTTTATCTGCCTTTTCATTTTCTGCTGCTTTGTTATTGTCTCTTAATTTAGCTTTGCCTAGATTGCCTTCAATTCGACTGTTTTTATCGCGGTCATTTGCCATTAATAAGCTCAGGAACTCAGCATCCAGACATCCTTTACCGGTGTTTTGGTCAATTGGATCGAAGCCAAAACCGGAGAAAAGGGCGACTTCGGGTTGTTTAGTTCAGGATTATAGTAACGGAGACGTTTATGAAGGTGAATTTCATAAGGGAAAGTGTTCAGGAAGTGGGGTTTATTATTATTATATGAGTGGAAGATATGAAGGTGATTGGATTGATGGGAAATATGATGGCCATGGAGTGGAAACTTGGGCTAGAGGGAGTCGGTATCGAGGGCAATACAGGCAAGGACTTAGACATGGATTTGGGGTGTATAGGTTTTATACAGGAGATGTTTATGCCGGTGAATGGTCTAATGGACAAAGTCATGGTTGTGGAGTTCATACTTGTGAGGACGGGAGTCGGTATGTTGGTGAATTCAAGTGGGGTGTCAAGCACGGACTCGGGCATTACCATTTCAGGTAAATTTGATGAACTTTGCTATTTGGAATTTTTACTTTTTTTATGCTGTTAAAATTTTTGCCGTTTGATGCTGGCCTTTTGGGATTGAATTTGAGAAAATGCACGTGGATTTTGGTATCGCATTTGATTTTCTAGTTTCAGGATCGTGGAATTTTTTAAAAGATGGCATTAGCTGGATATATTTGGAAATATTATAGCGAAAGCTATTTGAATAGTGGTTTTCCCTTGAATAGGTTTTGATTAGATGAAAGGAATCGGGAAGCTGGGCATAAAAAATGCAACTTAACAGATTGCAAACATGCAACCAATCTACCTCAAATAATTTATGGAAATGCATGTGCTTATAGTACTATTTAAAGAACATATTGCAGATGGAATTGACAAATTCTAGATACAGCAAGTCATAATGGATTGTTCTAGATCTGTTATTGAGAAGTCTTAAATGTGAGAAATACTCCTCTTCGTTCATTGTCATTTGGCTGACTCATTTTAATTATTATCATTATTGTTTTTCTTGTTCTTCTTGTTGTGAATTTGTGTAATTTTAGTCATCCAAACTGGATTCTAGAATTGGACCTCATAAAGACAAGATTTCTGGACTAGTTCAGTAGGAAAATTGTGCCCTTTAAAAAACATAAATTGAATAGATTCTCGCATCACTAAGCAATGAATGGATGATCACTTGTAGCATAAATTCTCCTAAGCTTGCACACAGTTTAACAATTTGTACTAGTATGTTTAGTCCCGAGTGTTCAACCAGGGACGCGTGTACAGGTAAACTTGAAAGGGTTGGCTCAAACTTGCTTGATTTATAAGGAAGCTGGGTTGAATTTTGTTACTTTTCCACTCGTAACTTCCTTTGTAATTGCAAAACTCTGCGAGTTACAAATTGTGTGCAGTTCTTTTCTAGGACTCAGATTACAATGCTTATAAAAATTTTAGGTCTGGACAGATAGGATGATGGATGCCTCCTAAATTTTAATCTTTATTTTTATATCTAGCAACATATTATTGTAGTTTTCTTGCTTATTATTTTTTTCCCTTCAATATCTTTGTATCTTTTATAACCCATGGAGCCTGTCAAAGGTTCGTGGACTTGTCAGACAAGATCTTAGAGAGGTCGCTTAGGTTAGAAAAATTTGGATAACTGTGTTATTGTTTGTCATGTATCGTATTCTCTATGGATTGTTATTCTATCACGTGTAATAGGACGGGAAATCTTTTTCTTTGGGAGTGATGTTTCTTTGCGCTGTCTTATATTCAGTGTTAAGGATAATATTTCCTGTATGAATTAAATAATAACGATGCTTGTTACTGTGATGTCTTTTCCAGCTGATTTTTTGGACTATGTCAAGTATGACATTATCTAGGTGCATTTGTATTTTACTTCAACAATGTTCATCATTATTTGGCAATTACCAATGCACTTTAAAGCATGCATAGATATTATTTGGGGTCACAGGGATAACTATTAGAGGTCAGTTTTAATTTCATCTCCTGTTCTATTGTCACACTTTAGTTGCTTTAGTTAACATGACTAACCAAAAATAGAGAATGTTTTTCATCCTTTCTTCAACTGAAAGCTGAGATGGCAAAGCATTTGATAAGTGAATGATAAGGGAAAAGGAAATTTGTTAAAGAATGAAAAAAATAATGTATAGCTGTGGTTGATATTACAGTGCTGGAGGAGGATTTGTTGTCATTATACTTGAGAGAACTTGACACTGCTTTAATCACCTAACAAGAATCTGGCTTTTTTAACACAGCAAAAATTTTAAGGTGCTTCTGATCAGTCTATTCATTTAACTCATTCAGTTCTCGAGTTTATATAAGGGATAAGTTGTTCATAGTTTTCAGTCTATGCTAGTTCTCTTTCTCACTTTCTTCACTTCTATTTAGATAGGATGAAATGGATTGTAGGAAATTGCGTGGCCTATCCCATTCAGTTCCGGGTTATGGATTATTGATTAAACATGGTTTTTTTGTCCTCTTTAAATCTCTTTAGGTGTAGATTGTGGCATACCCCGTGCATGTGTATATCAATAAACTTATCATTTTATGTTAGCAAGTTTTACAGCCTTATTCCAAATATCCATATTGCTGTATCAGTCATCTAAAACTGGTGTATTTGCTCCCATGACTACTCATCTGGTTTCTAATTATTCAGAAATGGGGATACATATGCTGGAGAATATTTTGCCGACAAGATGCATGGCTTTGGTGTCTATCATTTTGCAAATGGGCATCGGTATGAGGGAGCCTGGCATGAGGGTAGAAGGCAAGGCCTGGGAATGTACACATTCAGAAATGGGGAGACTCAGTCTGGTCACTGGCAAAATGGAATTCTTGATGTCCCAAGCACGCAGAACACCTCTCATCCTGTATCTCCTGTTGCTGTTTATCATTCCAAAGTACTCAATGCAGTGCAGGTTTGCACACTTTTAAACTTGGTTCCTTGTATAGTGCTTGCAATTGCATTCATATGGAAAGATTTTTGCATTTTTCACTGTTAGTTGATGCCACCTTTACATTGCTGCTATTTTGCTTTCGAAGATCATTTTTTATTTATTTATTAATTTTAACCACCCAAACTTTCAGTCAGTAATTGTGATATGCAAATGGGACACGAATGACACAGACCCCACTTGTCCTTCAACTTGGAATGAAGAAATAAGCATTGTGTGATCATACCGGTTTTCTTTTCTATTAACTACATGTTCTTGCATGCAATTAGGAAGCAAGACGGGCAGCGGAAAAGGCTTATGATGTCACAAAAGTTGATGAAAGAGTGAATAGGGCAGTAGCAGCAGCTAACAGAGCAGCTAATGCAGCTAGAGTGGCAGCAGTGAAAGCTGTTCAGAAACAAATGCATCATAACAGTGACAATGATAACATTCCGATTCCAATTGTGTGAGACTTCCATACTTTAATCATTAATTAGGCAAACTACCAACACCGTGACAAGAGGATATGGCCTTGTGGTTCCTTTCAAAAACTTCATAGCTTGGACAGCCATCTTCTCTGCAGCCTATTCTTTCTTTAGGAGGCTGTGACCCAAGATTCAAACTTGGACTGAGTCCATGTTTGAACAGAGGGAGCTAGTGTGGAGTCTTTTTTGCTCTGACATCATGTGTACATGGACAATACTGCTAGCAAGCAGGGGCCGGGGTGGGAGGGGCGCTGTCTGTTCGAGGCTTTTGTTTGCTTCTAGATTTGTATAGATGAGTTAGATGTATTGTAGTACAAGGGAGCTGGTGGTGCCCAGGTGAAACCTCAGCCCATCTCGATGCTGTAAGTGAACTTGAGTATCATCAATGAGATATAATCATGCTCCTTTCGCATGTTAAATATTGTTTCTTTTGACTTGTAAAATTGGACAGAAGGCACAGGTGGAAATCAATGTGATTACTTTCGAGTTCATCCAACATGCTTTAGTTGTAATTGAGCTCTATGCATAGGGATTTCGATTTCGATTTCGACCTTTACATTCAGGGGCTTCCAGTAAGTGACGCTACAACGAGTAACGTTAATTTTGCTGGAAATTTCTTCACAGATATTCTTCACTTCCTGAAATTCCAACCGTTACGTTGAATTTGGTTTTAGCTTAAAAGCCGGAAATGCTTCTCTTGTAATTTTTACCCTCTTTTCAACATGTTTGTGTGAATCTGAAACAGGAGAGCAAGGGTTCCCGGATTGGTGTTTATCCCACAAAAAGGGGGTTAAAAGTTACCCTTCTAGGGTTTAGTCCAACATTTTCTTTTCTCTCTTGAGGAGGCAGACAACTTCTTCCAAACATTTTCTTTCAATCTGTGGGTTTAGAAACAAAGACAGCCTCTAGATTTCCCATTCGAGCAACATTGCTCATCTCCTTCCATTGATCAGGTAAGCCATCATCCTTCAATTACCTAGGAATTGAAAGAGGGGCGGGGGGGGCGGGGGGGGGAATTGTATCTAATGAAATATTATTCCATTTTATTTTCTTCAAGCTAACCCATTATTGGTTAAAAGAATGGTGGGTTAAATTCTCCGTAGATACGATTTTTCCTTCTTTCATTGATTTGATCGGGGAAGTCATCAATTTTAGTTTATTTTATTCTTTTGTTAAACTGAAACTTCCTAGAATTGGACAATTTCTGGGTTAACAGTATGATTTATAAGCTAAAATAGCTTTACCCATTGTTCTTTCCTCTATAAAATCTTAAAGATCCAATTCTGGTAACATTTCTGGTATATACTAGTTTTCTGTCCCGCTGTTCGTTGATGGTTGTATATATATAAAAAAATTGAACCCAAAAATAAGATCCAATTTCGAAAACATTTTGGTATTTTTATCAAATTTAATCTAGAAATTAATCTTAAAAACTTGCAATTTAATTTTTTATTTAATTTAAATTTTAAATTAAATCATATAAGAATTATCTTGATATGCCTCAGTTAATATGATTGGTTTGAAAACAACTAAAAAGATGAGCAGGAAAAAATAAATTAAAAAAATCAATATTTTTTTTAATATTAAAATAAAATTATATTACGTCAAGTTGGATTTTGTGTCTTAACTTGTCAAACCTATAATCTAGATAATGAACTATATTAGATTTAACAACTTTATTTTTTAAAATTATTCTTGACTTAATAATATGATAACAAAAATAGATATTCATAAAATTGAGCGTCAACTAAATATTAAGATATTTATTTAAAATTGTAATAATCTTATAGAAAATAAATCAAAATAAATTATAAAAATCTATTCAAAATCAACCAAATTAAAGAATTCAATTGATAAAAAAAATAATTCAATTGAAATAAAAAGAAGAAGAAGATAGATTAAAAAAAATTATTTGGTGTTGTTATTAAACTCAACCTGGTGGAATAATCTTGAAATCTCTCAGCCCGACTCCTTACCTCTCCCGAGTTTCAAATTTACCTACAAGATAATTGACTTTACAAGACTTAGTTGACTTGATAGGTTTAAAGACAATCAAAATAATAGATAAAAATGTTATTTGGCTTTTTAAAAAGATTAAGATGATATATTTTTAATATTGAAATAATAAAATATTAAACAATATTTTTAAAAAATATTGATATAGCAACATTTTGGATGACGTTTGTTTTTCAAATATTAAAACAATGACTTATAAAAAGTAAATCCAAATAAATTATGAAAGTCAATCCATAATCAATCTAATATTTAAAAATAAAATTAAAAAAAATAATTAACTAAGTTAACATGTCAAATCTATAACCCAGGTCATAAGATTAAGATAACCCTATAGAAAGAAAATAAAAAAAAAATATAAAACTTAATTTTCAATCAACTCGATATTAAAAGATAAAATAAAAAAATAACAAAAATAACTTAAATTAATTCAAGTTAACTTGTTCAACTCGCGACCGACCTAAACTATGAGATTAGAATGCTTCATAAAAGGCAAATAAAAAAAATTATAAAACTCTATTTTTAACAGGTTCAATGTTGAACGTTGAAATTGATTAATAATAAATAAATCCATGTGACTATTATAATTTTATATAAAATAAATTAAAACAAATTATAAAACTTAATTTCTAAATAGTTGATAAAAGATGAAATTGTTAAAAAAACAACTTGTATCAATTCAAGTTAACTTGTTTAACTCATGACCTGAATTATAACATTATAATGACTTTCTAAAAAACAAATAAAAAATAAAAAATTTTATTTCCAGCATATCTAATATTAAATATTAAAATCAAAATCGATTAAAAAATAAATCCATAAAACTATTATAATTTCATATAAAATAAAATAAAATAAATTATAAAATTTAATTTCCAAACAATCTAATATTAAAATAAAAAAAATAAAAGATAAAATTATATTAAAAAAATCAATTCAAAATAATAAATTAAATCAACCCAACCCAAATTGAATTGTCATGAAATAAAAATAATCTTATAAAAATCAAATAAGAAAACACAAAATCTAATTAAAAATTACTTAGATAAAAAAGAACAAAAAATTAACAAAGTGAACGAGGTGAAACCACCCGACCCTTAGTAAGGAGATCTAGATAACCAAAAAATAAAAAATTAATCCCCCCTACAGTTTTTACTTCCTTAACTCTTCATTCCTCACCTGACGTTAAATTTTTGCCCTTGAATCAAACACAACCTTTAGATTTAAGAAATGGCCGAAGTGAAGTTTAGTAGTACATTTTGATCCTTGTGTTCTGCCCCCTTTCAGACGACAATAAAGAGAATCCACAGGTACAATTTGCACAAGTCGGGAATGAAATGTATCGTATGATTCTCTGTCAACACCAGCTTCTTGATCGTTCGATTCATAGAACTGTGGGCAGGTGGAACCACACCATCATATCATACATCAATGTTCAACAAAGATATCTTTGTTAATCACGGAGTTATTGTATCCATTTTCCAACCATAAGTGGTGGGCAACACAGGATTGACCATGCAAGGCAAAGCATGCTATATATTAAATTGGAAAGAGCAGACAAAACCATACAAAATTTCTCAAACATAATCTGTTTTCATTACTTTCTTAACTACTAACAAAGTCTCCGGAAATGAAATTGGTAAATTCGTTAAAACGTCTTCG
The DNA here is from genome assembly GCA_015708895.1 of Populus ilicifolia. Taxonomy (NCBI): domain Eukaryota; kingdom Viridiplantae; phylum Streptophyta; class Magnoliopsida; order Malpighiales; family Salicaceae; genus Populus; species Populus ilicifolia. The sequence continues at coordinate 3,289,666 of SRLM01000119.1, read as the reverse complement.
ATCAAAATGACTCCAAAATCCAAAAGTCAAAAGACACATAACATGATCTTCAATACAATCAACTCTCCGTCTGTTCCCTCAGCCTACGGATGGTACTCCTGACTGTTACGGCACTAGCAGTACTGTTATGAATTTGCAAAGCAAGCAATTAGAACCACTGTGCAAGTCCATACAGAAATAATAAGATTCAAAAGGTGAAGGAAATCTTACTTCAAAGTGTAAGCACCTCCAGCTTTCACTTTGCCACAATCCTTGCAACTCCAAATACCAACAGCCTTCCTCTTAACAGCGTACTACAATTATGAACATTTTATAAAATCAATAACATGTTCATGAAACCAGCAGGTTATGTTGAGAAACATGATGACTAGGCAAAGATCAGTAGTACTTTAAAAGAACATAGAGAGTGATTATGGTGGATCAATTACCTTGCCGCAAAACTCGCAGAAGAACTTGCTGTGCTGACTGACCTCCATTTTCTTAATCTGTTTTCTCAGACTAGCACCATATCGGGTGCCTGCACCATGTACATTTTATGAGTACTGGTTTATATCGATAACTATATTTGCAACTTCTTTTCTAAATTAAGTACGACTCATCAATATCAAATTCGCTTGTATGCATCGTAAGCTACTATAATCATGGAAGCAATTATTTTTTGTCTTCTTTTCCAATTCATTTTACCTATGGCACATAGAAACACACAAGACAAAACCGTGTTAAGAAAAGCATACCATACTTCCCGACAATACCAGCCTTCTTGGTTCTCTTGGTCTACATATCAGAAAAGAAATTCAAAACATAATATTTGCGGTAATCTCGTAGAATTGGAGCTCATGCATGATTATAAAAATAATCCATGAAGAGTAAAGGAGAGGAATGAAGAGAGTACCATTCTGGATGGCTTCAGAGAACAGAAACCCTAGAAATTTCTTGATTAGCGGCCAAGAGAAACAACACACACCTCTTTACTTGGTTTATATATAGCGACCGTGCTTTCGCGTTTTGAGGGATGCCCTAGGCCTGATAGTTTTGCTTTAATGGGCTCTTACTGTTATTGGTTGTATGGGCTTTATTGGGGCCTAATTATTCAATGGCCCACTGTATTTCTCTCTCCCGACAGCAAGGGCCTCGATGAAATAGATTAAAAATATTTTTTTTAATTTTTCTTAGAATGATTCAAAGAAATTGTCAATTTTAAAAAAATTTAATCTCTTCATGGTTTGATTTAATGAAGTCAAGCTTTAGGGTTAGCATTTTAAAAAAATTATGTGAATACACCAAACCTCATATTGATACGATGGATATAATTTTAAAATCATTTCTTAAAAAATCTTTAATTATGATTAATACATTCAATATAAAAATATCTTAAATTTTGATTTTAGTTACTAATGGATACAATTTTAAAATTATTTGTGAAAAAATTTTTAATTATGATTAATGTTTAACTTGATATAAGAATATCCTTAATTGTTGAATTAAATTTTGATTTTAATTATAATGGATACAATTTTAAAATCTTTTGTGAAAAAAATCGAATCAAACTCCAAAGAAAAACATCAATTAAGTAAGAAAAAGGAAACTAAATAGTTTAAAAAGCAACAAACCAATCAAAATAAATCCATTCTAATTTTTCTCCATAAAAAATATACAACATAAATGAAAATTTTATTATTTTTATGATAATTATATTGTTTGACATGAAAAGGAAACAACAATATAGAACAACTTTTTTCAAAAACAAATGTCATAATAAAAACCATGATTTTTCAAGAGAAGATGAGGAGGGCAAGCGAGTAAAGGGAACAACCTTTTTTTTTTTAAAAAAAAGATATCATTTCATATAAAGTTGTTCATATCTATAATAAAGTTCACTCTCTTTAGTTTTATATATAATATAACTCTTTTAATATATTCTATTTTAATAACTTCACTCCATATCATAATACCAATAAGTAGTGCTATAGTAAAATACATGGATTTTATTTGGGAAAAAATACCCTAGCCCTCCTCCTCCTCATGTAGTTTTGTTATTTTTTTTCATTTTACCTTAATTATTTTACAATTATAATTTATATCTCATAAAATTTTACAGTCAAAGCATTTTTTTTATGTTATGCACGAAATTTAGATGACTTATAAACAAGAATGAACTTTTTTACAAAATTGTATTGATTGCATACTCCATAAAGTGCACTTTGTATGATGGTCAGGGTGATATTTTTCATTTTATCTTTGGTTTTCTAGTTCAACAATGTATAAAAAATAATACATATATGCTTTTGTCCTAAATATCATGAAAAGCAACAAGTGACTTTATTCCATTGAAAAAAATACAGCTTTACATATCATATTTTATATAATCATGCTAAAATAATTTAAAAATGTAAATCTTTATAACCAATAAAATACATTATTTTTCATATAATCATGCTAAAATAATTTACAATATAAATATTTATAGCTAATAAAATACACATCTACAATTAATAAAATGCATACATAATTTGTTACAATCAAAATATTATTGACTGTTCTGAACACTTTTCAAGTTGAAGACTATATATTTTCTCATGAACTTGCTAAACATACCAATAAGTTAATTTGATCAAGCCATGTACTTGATTATTATCCAACCATCTTGTATTTTATCTCGAAAATAATAACAGTTTATTTTTATATGTTTAGTTTTTTAACTATCAGAAAATCGATAAAAATAAACAGAAACACCAAGGGAACATTTTCACAGGTAAATTTTATATGAATTTTACCAATAAAAATATTCCCTTAATATATACTACGTGAATTACAGTGCAAAAAAAAATAACTAAAACAAAGCAAATAAAAAATGATGTGTCTTTTATACCAATAGAATTTATTCTGTCAGTAAGATTCATCGGTAAAATTATTGGTAAATTTGGTAAAATTATTATAAAAGGAATCATTAATAAAAATTTTCACTTATATTTTACAGAAAGTTCTGGAAATATTCACTTTTCAATTGCACTGTTAATTATTGTTTTTTACATGCAAAATCACCAATGAATTGGAAAGTCATCGATGTTATTGGACAGTTTTCTATGAAATTATGATTAAATTAAAATTTTAAATTAAATATTATATACAAAATCACTAACAGATTGAAAAGTCATTAGTGATATTTGATAGTTTCTGAATTTGTTTTATTAAATTAAAAATTTAAATTAAATATTACAAATAAAATTACTGACAAAATAATTAAAAATATTAATATTTAATTATTTATCTGTAAAACACCTCAATAATAAAACCTAGAATCCCTAATTTTACAATAAACATGGCTCCTTTGTTTTTCTTATTCTTGTTCCTTTTCTTTTTCCTCATATGCAAAAAACATCAATATCCATTTCTTTCTCTTGTCTTCTCAACTTCTTCTTTTTTCTTTTTCCTTAGTTTTTTTTAATTAATATACTTTATAAATTTATTTTTTTCTCTTCTTAGCTTCACTTGTAACCATATTAAAGTAAGATTTTTTTTTCTTTTATGTTTTTTTAACTATATTTATTTTTCATTTTTTTGTTCTTAATAATTGTATGGATGTTTTTGTAGATTTTTTTTCATATGAGATTAATTTTTAGTTGATTTATTTATAGGATTTTTAAATTTTTAGCAATCGCAATTTATTTTTTTCACATGAATTTTTTAGTTGAATTTATTTTTTCATGTTATTTATTTGTTGGAATTTTTTTTGAGTTGATTTTCTTCTTCTTTTTTCCAAGTGTTTTGAGTATTATAGAGTGTTGATTTATATTAATTTAATTATTTTATATTTTTTTAAAATAAATTTTTAAAAAATATTTTTAAATAATTAACAACAAAATTGCATACGGTATTTTTTAAAGAAAAATACTAACAAAATGAAGCAAGTAATTTTTTTTGCAAGCTCTTTTCATCAATAAATCCATCATTAATAATACTTTTTTTTTATTACCAAAGGACTTACTGATAAACAAAAAATTACTAATGAAAAATTCACTTATGAAACATTTTCATCGGGGATTTTGTTGGTAAATTAATTACCAATAAAATAATAGTATAAACACCAATGAAAAATTCTATAGGTAAATATAAAGATTGTGACAGTGTTTTATGAAAAATAGAATTGATTGCTATGTATAAGATTGTTTAGTTATGACGATGTAACAATGTTAATTTGTTATATAATATTTTTAAATCTCTCAACAATATGCATAGCTAAGATAATTCATATTGTGTACATTTCATGACTCTATATTAAACTTTTTCAAATAAGAAAGACATGTTTTTTTTCCTATTCATTTGCTAATAAATAAGAGAATTTCAAAAGAAATATAATAACTAGTAATGGATCTTTGAGATATAGGGCAACCAACCCAATTTGCATTTGAAAACACTTTTAAAAATAAATCATTTTATAAAGAGAAAAAAAAAACTAGTCCCAGGCTATTTTTTAAATAATGCAACACAAATAAGATAGATTTTATTCATGGTTTATGTGTTATATGTACAAATTTACTTAAAATATGAATTGAATAAGTAAATATCTAGTTAAGTGATAGCCACTAGATTCATCATTCTGTAAACTTTTGATATTGAGATGGATCTTTAAACATTTTTCCTACATCCAAGAACTTTGTATTTTGCTATATTAGGAAAATTATAGGTTCAACATCAAGAAAACCACCATATAGTAGTATTTTTAAAATGTATTTTCTTAGCTTTGAATATATTTTTCAACCAGATTTCTTTTGATGTTAAACTTTAATTCTTTCAAGTTTTATTTTTATTGATTATCAATAATTATTCACTTTTGAAGAGTTTTATGGTAAACTTGTATTTTACAACTAAAATCTCATTATTTATTGGCATTTGGTATTTTTTCCATTCATGATTTCAAGAGAATCACTTTGTTACATCTGGAGGGAAAGTGTTGAAAAGTATATTAACTCTTTTAAATCATAATAATTCATCAAGAAATTTACCAAAAGAAATCATGATTTTTTTAGAGTAATTCAAGAGATTTACTTATTTATTATGTTTTGTTTTTTATGTATCATTTATTAAGAAAAATGAGTAATTTGTAATCTCATTTATGATTAAACTAACTAAAACATAAGATGTAACCTCAAATGACCTTTTTGTCACGAAGTAAGCCATCATGGCTAAACCATGTTAATTTCTTGTCTTTCAACTACTCAAATTTTTACATGATATCAAAACATGTTAATTACACATTGATTTTGTTTAAAGTTTATTTTTTTCTCCTTATTGATGGGCAACTTTAAACCACCCGTCTACCTAATATAAAAGACTTTGTTTTCGAATCTTCATTATCTACCTAATATTTTATTTATTATTATTTCTCTCCTCCTAAAGCAACTCATTATTTATTATTTATTGATTCCTCTTTCTTTAAACATCTATTATTTAAAATATCTTGAATACTCTTAATCTTATTATTATAAAAACCATTATTGTTCCTTTTATCCAATTCATTTTCTATTCAGAGTATCACTCCTTATTTGTTATTACATTCAAGTAGGAAGTCATGAAAGTTTAACTTAAGAGTTTGATTCATGGTGCATAAATGTTCACTTGTAATATTTTATGGTTATAAGCATGTGATTAACTTAACCAAAAATTTATTCATTGATAAATAAAAATTGTTTATTGACAATGATCACTTTGATAAGTAGATGGTGCTACAATGATAATAAAGATTAGTGTTAACACATATCAAACTTGTGAAAATTAAAATTATAATTAGGATTAATTTGCGTGCTTCGGGAAAAAACAGTTTTTTTGTCGAAGAACATATGCTTCTCCCCATAACACATGCCTTTCAAAGTAAAAAAAAGATTCAAAGCTTTTACACAGCTTGCAAAGTAGAAATCTCAAACTTCCACCATCATACAAGGACAAATACATTAATATCCACGAATCTCATTTAAGACAGCTTCTCCGTTCTCCACTTTGATTATCTCCAAAATGCGGCCAAGAACATCCCCTGCAAGCCCAAACTTGAGAAGGCTGCCCGGTTCCTCTCCGCCTTCACGTAATAACCGCACAATCTCTGATAGAGGGACAACATTTTCTACAACCACCCTGCCAATGATGCGTCCGAGAAATTCTGGTGCTCTGGGGGCATCATTTACAGCATCCTCCAAAGTAGTCAGGATGGATTCAAACCTGGTCAAACAAAGTATAAAAAAGCAATCACGTTGTAGATATTACGAGATATTAAACTCGATGAAGCACAAAGACAAGGTAAATTGTTCCTACCCTTTGATGAGCTGGTTTGAATCCAGTATGCCATTTTCAGATCTTGCAAGGCTGACAAGAAGCTTGGCCAAAAGATCTCTCTCCACGTCCAGCCTCTCAAATGAGTCTGTACCCAGATAGAGATCATTGAAGGATGGAAACTTGGGGAATTCAATTCTTTAATGCATAGAGCAACTTCTTTCTCGTCTCTGGCACTGAAACGAGATCATTTCAACCGATGTCAGAAAATATACATGCTGAGCCTTATGATATATTGCACTCAACCCTCATGAAATCAGCTTCTTCTGCCATAACACAAATATTATGACCATTATGTGGTACAACTGGAAGAAAAAAAAGAGAGCCAAATAAAAAGGGCGAGGGGTAGACAAAAGGAGATTGTTAAGGTTGGTTACAATTTTTACAACAGTCCGGAAGAAATCTGCCAGAAACATATTTCCTCAAATTAAAACACAAACTATCATATCCCATCCAGCCCTTTCAGGAGCAACATGACATTCGGCTTATCAAGAAGGACAAATGAAAGCTAAACTGAGTAAAGCTTTACCCTGGAGTGCATGAGACTCATTTAATGCTTACCACACTAATTTAATGCTTAACACACTCATATCATGTCTCAGATTGGGATTTCATGCCCGAGCATTGATTGTGGTTTCCCTAAACTGTGTCACTGTCGGTTAACCACAGCGTTTTTGGGTTCCCAAACGTTTCATTTTTCTCATGTCCTGTCTTGTGAAAGCAATACAAACCAAAAATAACTCCTGAATGGACTTGTTATATCATAAACAATGCATCATTTTTCACGATCCATCCATTTCTACCACAAGCTACTATTACCTTCACCCAGTTTGGTAATGTGCAGTCTATTTTTAACCCTGTTGATAACACCTGAACCAAAGTTTGTCTTATTCCCAGAATGAAGAGCTTACAAGTGTATGGAGAAACCAATTACAAAGAATCACAAAGACAGCAGTCTCCCTTTCCTACATGAAAATACTGTCAATCCCTAGGAAACAAGATTGTGTTCAACAGTAGCAACCAGCAGATTTGCATGTAGCTACGCCTATTTTTGTATGATAGCATAATGCGATACATCTGAGTACAAAAGACATTGCGAAACATGGTACTGAAGTTTGTGAAACATCTTAAATTTGGGTGAAACATGTTAAACTTGGGTGCTACCAATAATTAACTTCAATACCAATTGATTATGATTCTGCTTAGAAATAATCAAAAACAGATAATAGAGAGATGATTGGGCAAAACGCATGCATGAGAGGAAATGGTACCTGTAAAACTCTTTTATTGCGGCCGTGGGCATATCTAGCAGTTGTTCTTCAGGCCACAGCTTTCCTGTTTAGGTAGTCTGGGAACAAGGTGGTTCTTGTGCTCTTGTTGGTGGTGATGATCCAAGATGCCTATCAAAACCATGATCTAGATTCCTCAGATCCCTCTTGGACCAAAATCCATAGGCCCCCTTCTTGGAGAAGGATTGATGCCAGGATTGCGAGCCAGCCTACTAGCTTGCAGCTGTCGTTCTTGAGCAGGATCTCTATGCACTTCCGATCTTTTTCGGCCCTTCAACCTTCCTCCTCTGCTGCCATTTGTTTTTCCTCAGATCAATAGAATCCTTCAACATAAACCTAAACCTAGATGAGAGTTTCATGTTGTTCGATAGTTTTGCCATCATCTCAAAATATGCATCCATATGCTCCTTGGCTTTGGGATGATCAATCATCTCTCCAATCGTGCTCATTAGTTTGCAAAGAGCCTCAACATCTTCCTCATCGGGATTCTGATATTGACCCAGCAACTTTTTGATGCACTCATGCATTATTCTTTCAGTCAACATTCTTTTTTTGTAAAGCTCCCCAATAAGTCTTATGTTACCAAGCATTCGTCTACGAGCCTTGATTCTCTTTTCTTCTCTTTCTTCTTCAGACTGTTTAATCTCACCCTCTTCATCAGCTTTATCAGCTTCTTCTTGCTCTCGCTCCCCTCTCTCAAATTCTTCCTGACACTTGTTCAGAAGTAACTTCTTGAAAGTTACTTTTTCATTATCTTCGGTGAGTTCGGGCAACTCTGCCGCTAGATGAAAACAAAAATTAGCATACATTTCACAGAAAGTAGGCTCCATTAAGGCTTTCTCAAAGATCTGTGAGGTAACGCCAAAAAGTGTGACAACATTGTCGATGTTAACAGCTTTTACTTGCTCAAAAAGCTTCTCAAAATTCTGAGGTGTTAGCTTGTTCAATATGCCTTTCAGTTGTCTTTGCTTGGCTGCTTCTTCATCAGTCACTTTACCCACTTCATACTTTCTCTCAGCTTTGTGCATATTCTGTAATGGAGTTTGAGAAGGAATTGATCCTCTATGGACAAAAATAGTAGCACGCTGCCATCTGTCAGCCTCTAAGCCACCTCTTTGCAGCCCTTCCTGTGGACCCATTGATTGCATGGGTCCGGATAAAATCCCACCTCGATAACGTACAGGACTCTGTGCTCGTGGATTCCTCGGAGCACCATAGTTGCCTCCTGCAACAGGTCGAAGACCTAAACTAGTTCCATAACCGATATCCAAATGTAAATCCCTTCCAGAACCGGATGGACCAGGCTCTTTACTCCGTCGGCCATCATCAACTATACCACTCCCACGGCGGTCTATTCGAGATCTGCTATTAGACCTGTCCATAACCCTTGCAGGACTGGGGCATGGATCACGATCAGCAAGATGAGAAACACCGACACCCATCAAGGAACCTGCTATATCAGATGGAATTTGAAAACCTCCAGGAAGATCAGTACATTGCTCAGAAAATTTAAGGAGGAAATCTCTGGAATATTTGCGGAATCTCGTAGAATTGAGCTCATGCATGATTATAAAAATAATCCATGAAGGGCAAAGGAGAGGCATGAAGAGAGCACCATTCTGGATGGCTTCGTAGAACAGAAACCCTAGAAATCTCTTGATTAGCAGCCGAGAGAAACTACGCTCAGCTTTTTACTTGGTTTATACATAGCGACCGTGCTTTCGCGTTTTGAGGGATGCCCTAGGCCTGATCGTTTTGCTTTAATGGGCTCTTGCTGTTATTGGTTGTATGGGCTTTACTGGAGCCTAATTATTCAATGGCCTCCTGTATCTCTCTCTCTCGACAGCAAGGGCCTCTGAAATAGATTAAAGATTTTTTATTAATTTGTTTTAGAATGATTCAAAGAAACTGCCAATTTTACAAAATTTTAACCTCTTGATGGTTCGATTTCATGAATTCAATCTTTATAATTAGCATTTTAAAAAAAAATTGTGAATGCACCAAAATTGATACGATGGATATGATTTTCAAATTATTTCTGAAAAAATCTTTAGTTATAATTAATGTCATATAAAAATATCTTTAATTATTGAAACAAATTTTGATTTTAATTTATAGTATGTAATAAGATATGTTAAATTAAGGAGATTTTTATCATGTATATTATATAATAAAATAAATATAGGATACATGATCCATATTTTTTTCTCCAAATATTTCAAAAAAAAAAAGAGTAAATGATTTGTTACTGTGTTTTAAAAAATAAAAATAATTATAAATTCAAAAATTTAATGTATATTAAACAAAATCTTTTTAAAAAATTAAATATCTCTTTTTGATATTCTAAAAAAAACATCAAACTCATGCAATATTAAAATAATTAAAAGCTAACAACAAATCTTGTTAAAATAAAACAAGAAAAAAAGCAAAAAAAATAGCCAAAATCATTTCCGCATACAGGCTCTGGCAAACAAACATGAAGTAGTACCCATCATCGCAAGCATGTGGAAATCAAGGGAAGGAGAACAACACATCATCAACCTCTCAATCAATTTTGTTAAAAAAAATAAAAACAAACACTACTAAAACAAAACTATCAGATTCAAGAAAACTCAAGAAACTTGTATCATGAAAAATAATATGTTACAAATAAAATTCGTTTTAATAAACAAAAATTAACTCTAATAAACAAAGGAACACAATTCAAAATAATAATTAAATTGCTGATCAAACAAAAAAAAATCAAACCAATTTTCAAAGAAAAAAATCAATCAACCAAATATAAAAAAGAAACTAAATAGTTAAAACACAACAAACCAATTAAAATAAATCCGACCTAATTTCTCTCCACCAAACATATCCAACACAAAAGAAAAACTTATTATTATTATTATTTACATGGAACAAAAACAACCTTTTCTTTTTTAAAAAAATAAAGTTATATTAAAAATCAAGAGAAGATGAAAAGGGCAAGGGAGTTATAAAAAAAGAATGATATCATTTCATGTAAAACGGCTTTGTTTTGCAAGAGAAGACAATAGGTTATTCATATCCATATTAAAGTTCACTCTCTTTTATTTTATATATAATATAACTTGCCTAATAAATTTTATTTTAATACCTTTATTCTATATCAAAATACCAATAAATAGTGCTAGAAGTAAAATGGATGGATTTTATTTGAAGAAATTAACCTAACCTTCCTATAATTTTGTTATTTTTTCACTTTACCTAATTATTTTAAAATTATAATTTATATCTCATATTTTTTTATAAAACTTCACATTATCACTTATATATGCAAAAAAAAAAACACAAAGAAAGATCATATTATTTACAAGATTATTGTTATATTTCATATAATGACTAAAAGTCATTGCAATATTAAAGTTACAAAATTAACATAAGGTTTAAAATGCTTTTTTTATTATTTCTAATATGAAAATTACAAAATTTCTACAAATACTAGACTAACAAGATTGTCATTTTTATTTTAAACTTTTATCAAACATGTAATGTACTTTCTCTTACATTATATGTCCGTCAATTTCTTGTTATGATTTGCGAGTTTTGGAGTACATTGATTATAATTGTCATGAAGATCATTCTTAATTTGCTTGGAATCAGCTAAATGTATCAGAGCAATAAGATCTGAATTAAATTCTTTGCATTATATTCACATAAACTCAAGGAGACAATCTATCACTATAACAACAAATCTTATGGAAATAAAAATATAATGAAAAGAGAATTAGAGATGAAGTCAAAGCATTTTTTTAATATTTTACACAAAATTCAGATGATTTATAGACGTGAGTGAATTTTTTTACCAAAATATAAAGAAAGTCGCCATAAAAGATTTTTTGGTGGCAACCTTATCCACATTTTCATAGAAAAGTTCACAGAAGTATATAGGACATGAAGGAAAATGTGTTGATCAATACATTCATAAAAAAAAAAAATCATCCAATAATTGATCAAGAAATATTATGGCTTTCATGTTTGGAGTGTCAAAATATTTCCTTCAACTTCATACTCTATAAATTGCACTTTGTATAATATTCAGTGTAATTGTTTTTCATTTTTTTTCTGGTTTTCTAGCCCAACAGTGTATAAAAAATAACACATCTCTCCTTTTGTCCTTAATATCATGAAAAGCAACAATTTTTTTTGTGATTTTATTCAATTGAAAAATACAGCTCTACACATCATATTTCATATAATCATGCTAGCGTAATTTTAAAATGTAAATCTTTATAACTAATAAAATACATCATATTTCATATAATCATGCTACAGTAATTTTAAAAATTAATTAAGAAAAGATACAAAATAAAGTCATCACTTATAATAAGAATATCATCAACAAAGTTGTGAAAAATTTCCCTCGCTGACACGTAAATAACAAATAATCAGGTTAGAATTATACAAAACTAACATCCCAGATAATTATAGAAAACTTGGTAAACCAATGACAGGGGGTATGCTTTAAACTATAAAGAACTTGTTGAGGCACACATTAGATTCTTCTCATGTCATGGAAAACTGAAAGGCATAGACATAGATTTTTTTTTATGTAAATCATCATTAAAAAAGGCATCATGGACATCAAGTAGACGAAGGGAATAGGTGGTTGCTAAAATCGATAAACAATATTCATTTTAGTTATAAAGAAAAAGGTGTAATGATAGTACATACCTTTCAACTAGGTATTACCTTTTCACCACCAAATGAGCTTTGTAATGCTCATTGATCTTGTTAGAGTGGTGCTTGATTTTATATGTCCAACAATAATTAATATGTTATGTTCTATAAGGAAAAGGAATAAGAGACCAAATGTTATTGACTTTCAAATAAGATTTTGTATTTCCAATGAGGATAAAAAACTACTTTAGCATGTGATGTAGACTTGATATCTTGACTAGTAATAGCAATAAGAGAGTAATGTGGTGATAAGAAATGATGATAAAAGACAAAGTTATCAAAAGAAAAGTCGAATATTTGTAGAGACTAGATGATAAAAATAATATTGATTTAGGCGATATCATTTGGTTAAAACCATGGTCATATAAAGCTATAAAAAAAGCATGAGGATGTTAATAATGACATAAGACAAGGATATAAGATGGACTAGTTGGATTAGGTTGTGCATATGAATGTGTAAAACCAATAAAAGGTTTTGTTTTCAATTGAGAAATGATATGTATAAACTTGAGGGATATGGTGGGTTATTTAGAAAAGAATCCAAAATAAAAGATTTGATCAAAAAATAAAAAAGTATTGGCTTTGCATTAAGGTAAGTGATCGAATTTTTTTTTTACAAGTCAATCATTTACATCTTACTAGCATTCAGAATTTTCCAACCAAATTCTTATAGTATTTTATCATAAGCCACATTTCTACATCAGTATTTGTCCATGAGTCATTTTCAATCAAGATCCAGTAACTTTCAAGCTCAATATAATTTTTTAGCAAAAATTATGTTGGTTATGAACATCCATTCGGCTTTGAATTTTTTTTTTTAACTAGATTTCTATCAGTTTTAGACTTTAATTTTTTCAAGTTTTACTTTTATTAATTATCAATAATTATTCACTTTTTAAGAGTTTTATGGCAAACTTGTATTTTACAGGCAAAATCTCATTGTTTATTGGCATTGGGTATTTTTCAGTCATAATTTCAAGATGATCACTTTGTTACATCTCGAGAGAAAGTGTTAAAAAGTATATTAACTCTTTCAAATCATAAGAATCAATCAAGAAATTTACCAAAATAAATCATGATTTTTTTTAGAATAGTTCAAGAGATTTACTTATTTATTATGTTTTACTTTTTTATGTATCATTTATTATAAAAATGGGTAATTTGTAATCTTATTTGTTAATAAACTAACTAAAACACAATATGTAGCCTCGAATAGCCTTTGTGTCCATGGAGTAAGCAATCATGGCTGAACTATGTTAATTTCTTGTCCTTTAACTATTTAAATTTTTACATGGTATTAAAACATGTTAATTACACATTGATTTTTTTTTCAAGTTCATTGTTTTTATCTTATTGATGGGCGACTTTAAACCGCCTATTTAGTTAATTTAAAGGACCTTGTTTTCAAACTTATTTATTGTTTGTCTAATTTTTTATTCCTCTTCCTATTATTTTTCTCAATAATATATCAACTCATTATTTATTGATTCCTCTTCCTTTAAACATTTATTATTTAAGATATCTTCCATACTCTCACTGTTATTATTATAAAAACCATTATTGTTCCTTTTATGATATTCATTTTCTATTTAGAGTATCAGTTCTTATTTGTTGTTACATTTAAAAAGCAAACCATGAAAGTTTAACTAGGAGTTTTGATACATGGTGCGTTAATGTTTACTTGTAATATTTTTATGATTGCAAGCATGTAATAAACTCAATCAAAAATTTATTTATTAATAGATTAAGATTGTTTATTGATGGTGATTATTTTGATAAGTAGATAGGGCTACAATGATAATAAAGGTGGTGTTAATATATATAAAACTCGTGAAAATTAAAGTTCTCATTAGTTTTAAGAGGCATGTTAACAAAGTAATCAATGTACATATTATCAATTATTTTTTTATTAATAAAAATAAAAAATCAAGCAATTAAATAACTCAAGACAAAAAAATTATTTCAACCATCTAATCAAAAAGATGATCAAGTATGAATAATTTATTTTATTATATTTTCTTATGTATTTAGTCATATAGCTAGATAAACTCTAAATGAGTTTAAAGTAATTAATGAAAATTATTGATGAAATTATTTTAAATTTTAAATTTTCACATGGATGAAGTGGATATAAAAAAATATTTTAATGAAAAATAAAGCCTTGATTAATAAATATTTGATGGGTTGTAAGCTTTTTGGCCAATCAAGTCATCAAGAAAAATACAATAGTTGACATGAGGAGCGAATTTATATGGAATGCATATAATAATAGTATATGCAAAAAACCCAAGGACTTGAAGATAAGAATAAGATGAGCCCTTATCATAAAATCTCGTAAAAAGAATGTTCTACGAGAGAAGTTGTATGGATAGATGAATAATAAAATGGAAAAAATAATAATATATTGAACTAAATATATAAAAGAAGATAAGTTTAAACATGAAAGTTTGAGCATACTTAAGAATATGACAATGTTTATGCTCTACAACCCTAAAAGTTCTGTTTTGGAAAAAGAAATTTGGCAAGTAATTGTTATGTTTCACTTTTTTATTACATGATAAAGAACCGTGAGAATCTAGAGTAGTCATTCATAATAGTAAAAAAAAAATATCTAGTACTGGAAAAGGACATTGTAAATAAGGGTCTCAAATATTATAAAGAATTAATTTATAATATTGAACAAGCAAAGTAGAGCTACTAAAGAAATGAAGTCTACTTCGTTTTGCAAATGCACAAGCTTCAAAAGGATTATGTGTCTTGAAAGGAAAACTTAATGAATATTTGGTCATAAAACTTAATTTAAAGGAAGACATGTGACTTAATATACAATGTTAAAGATAATTGAAGGAAATAACTTGAAAACATGATGGATGATTAGCAATGGTCATTAAGGGTCTATGTTTTAGTTTGTTTGATACTAATACAACCAAGTAATAATGTACACCTTGTTGTTTATCCAAACTAAATATCCCTTTGTTGTAAAGTCCTATAAAATATATTGATAGGGAAAAAAGTTAGGCTATAATCAAGGCTTTTCGTAATGTAATTCACATATATAAGATTCATTTTAAAAGATACGCCAAACATATTTTTTAAATGAAAAACTAAATTCAAAGATAAAGTTTGGATTGATATAATAGGAATTGTTCTCCACTTGACATCATAATTGGTGGTAGGAAGGTAATCAAGGTATTCTTACTTAAACTTTAACTAAATGTTTTTAGTATTAGCAAGAATTTAAATTTAATTTTAGGTAAAATGGGTTATATAATTTTAATAAAATTAATTATAAATAAAATAAAAATATTATCAAAAAAATATGAAGAAAAGTTTTGGAAAATAATAACTATTGAATATAATATAAGAAAGTTGGTCACGATAATATACCTTAAAGCTAACAACTTACCCAAACAAAGACTAGTGACATATTTGTAAATAAATAGAAATGTGGCTAGTATATATGATAGTTTTTAAACTTGACCTAATGGTCGACCCGATACAATGATCGAGTCATAAGTCAACTAGGTTGACCCAGGTCGAGTCAACCTAAAAAAATTTCTAATGCAACACTTATATAAATAAAAATTAAATTTTAAACAAATAAATAAATTTAATTCAATGTTCAAAATACAAATCAAATATAAATTCTAAAATATTTAAAACAAAACATAAAAAACATAAATTTTAAACCAATATTCATTAAAAAAAACATATTCATTTTTGTTGAATAAACGCATTAAGTTTTTTGGTGTTTATAGGAGCAAGATTCAAATCAAATATTGATGGAATTGATACAATATCATTAACACCTAATAAAACATCATCACGCTTATAACTTAATCATCACAATCATCTTCAATCTCATTAATATCTCATTAATAGTTATGAATTTACATTTAAAACATAATTAAAGAATAAATATTACATGTTAAACAATACTTTATTTTAAGTAATATTTTTCACTAAATGATCCATCATTAATTATCAACACTTAAAGTATATTGATGGTTATTGTTGATAAAACATAGTGAAAACTCTCTGTTTTTTCAGTTATTAATCATTTTCTACTATCTAATTTTTAATGTCATATATTATCTTAAAATTAATTGGACATAACTTCATGCTTTCCAATAATTTCTCCATATTCAAAGTGAAGGTAATAATTTCTCCATATTCAAAGTGGAGGTAAGTTCAGTATAAATATTAGTGATACTATCAAATAAGATAAAATAATATTTAAAGAATTAAAGGAAAGAAAATTACTTTTATTTCAATTTAAAATTACAATGAATGCAAACAAGATTATTAAGCCTTTAATGCTCCAATATTTTTCTTTTCTTGGAGTGAATATGTTAAAAAAAATACTTGAATTCTATATGTCATTTATTATTTATTTATATATAAAATTAATAAATAATATTATGAAAAAATATATTCTTTAAATATAAAAACAATATACCTAGAGGTGAGGTATAAAGGTGTGCTTTGTAAAAAACAGTTTTTTTGTCGAAGAACATACGCTTCTCCCCATAACACATGCCTTTCAAAGTAAAAAAGTATTCAAAGCTTTTACACAGCTTGCAAAGTAGAAATCTCAAACTTCCACCATCATACAAGGACAAATACATTAATATCGGTTATCCATTCTTTGCTTTCATGTTGAAATCAACATTTACGGAAACTGTACACTTCCAATAACACACTCATGAAAAATCAATCATAAGAACATGAAAATAAAAGGTTCACAATGGAAAGCAAGGCGAAAACCATGCAACTAACACCAGATGCCTGCCAAGACTCGAGACCTGAAAATTAGGACGCTCAATTGATCCTTTCTATATTCGTGGTGAGCATTTGAATATATTAAAACATGTAGATGGAAATCTCATGTATAAATCCCCCGCCCCACCCATATGGAAAAATATTTTTTGAAAACTAGTAAGGAAACCTAGAAGCACTGGACATGATTTCTTTTTTTGGCTTTTTCTAAAAGGGATACAATGAGCATCACTATCATCTAAATAAACTTTTCTAGCATCCTTGATCTGTTAGGGTCTGGAGGCCGGAAATCTTCCAAACGCAAATTGGAGGCACCACGAATCTCATTTAAGACAGCTTCTCCTTTCTCCACTTTGATTATCTCCAAAATGCCGCCAAGAACATCCCCTGCAAGCCCAAACTTGAGAAGGCTGCCCGGTTCCTCTCCGCCTTCACGTAGTAACCGCACAATCTCTGATAGAGGGACAACATTTTCTACAACCACCCTGCCAATGATGCGTCCGAGAAATTCTGGTGCTCTGGGGGCATCATTTACAGCATCCTCCAAAGTAGTCAGGATGGATTCAAAACTGGTCAAACAAAGTATAAAAAAGCAATCACGTTGTAGATATTACACATAGTAGATAAGCGAGATATTAAACTCCATGAAGCACAAAGACAAGGTAAATTGTTCCTACCCTTTGATGAGCTGGTTTGAATCCAATATGCCATTTTCAGATCTTGCAAGGCTGACAAGAAGCTTGGCCAAAAGATCTCTCTCCACGTCCTTCCTCTCGAATGAGTCTGTAACCCAGATAGAGATCATTGAAGGATGGAAACTTGGGGAATTCAATTCTTTAATGCATAGAGCAACTTCTTTCTTGTCTCTGGCACTGAAAAGAGAACATTTCAACCGATGTGAGAAAATATACACGCTGAGCCTTATGATATATTACACTCAACCCTCATGAAATCAGCTTCTTATGCCATAACACAAATATTATGACCAATATGGTAGAACTGGAAAAAAAAAAAGAGAGCCAAATAAAAAGGGCGAGGGGTAGACAAAAGGAGATTGTTAAGGTTGGTTACAAATTTTACAACAGTCCGGAAGAAATCTGCCAGATACAGATTTTCTCAAATTAAAACACAAACGATCATATCACATCCAGCCCTTTCAGGAGCAACATGACATTTGGCTTATCAAGGACAAATGAAAGCTAAACTGAGTAAAGGTTTACCCTGGAGTGCAGGAGACTCATTTAATGCTCACCACACTCATATCATGTCTCAGATTGGGACTTCATGCCTGAGCATTGATTGTGGTTTCCCTCAAACTGTGACTGTCAGTTAAACACAGCGTTTTTGGGTTCCCAAACGTTTCATTTTTCTCATGTCCTGTCTTGTGAAAGCAATACAAACCAAAAATAACTCCTGAATGGACTTGTTATATCATAAACAATGCATCATTTTTCATGATCCATCCATTTCTTCCACAAGCTACTATTACCTTCACCCAGTTTGGTAATAAGCAGTCTATTTTTAACCCTGTTGATAACACCTGAACCAAAGTTTGTCTTATTCCCAGAATGGTGAGCTTACACGTGTATGGAGAAACCAAGTACAAAGAATCACAAAGACAACAGTCTCCCTTTCCTACATGAAAATACTGTCAATCCCTAGGAAACAAGATTGTGTTCAACAGTAGCAACCAGCAGACTTGCATGGAGCTATGCCTATTTTTGTATGATAGCATAATGCGATACATCTGAGTACAAAACACGTTGCGAAACAGGGTACTGAGGTTTGCGAAACATGTTAAATTAGGGTGAAACATGTTAAACTTGGTGAAACCAATAATTAACTTCAATACCAATTGATTATGATTCTGCTTAGAAATAATCAAAACCAATAATAGAGAGATGATTGGGAAAAACACATGCATGAGAGGAAATGGTACCTGTAAAACTCTTTTATTGCAGCCATGGACATATCTTGCAGTCGTTCTTCAGGCCACAGCTTTCCTGTTGGGGTAGCCTGGGAAAAAGGTGGTCCTTGTGCTCTTGTTGGTGGTGATGATCCAAGATGCCTATCAAACCCATGATCTAGATTCCTCAGATCCCTGTTACCATAATTCATATTTCGTTCCTGACCATTCATTTGATCACAAGCAGGTGGAACTGTAAATCTGTCTGGAGTATATCTTGGAATGAGATCTTCCCTCGGGCTGTAATTTGACCGTTCTGAAATGGCACTAGAACCATTCAAACCAGCTGCCATTCTTCTTGGGTCACCTGGGCTTGGAGAAATATCAGCTAAAAGAGTACCCATACTGGCAGGTTGTCCTCTGATGGACATTCCCCTTGCAAGTCCACCTTGGGGACCCAAAGTAATAGAATCATCACCAAGGGGTCTTTGAGGCAAGGGAACAGACAAAGTCCTAGCCTCGTAAGACTGTCTGTCCTCAAACCGAACATCCTGGTGGCCATGCCCACGAACCTGAGCGGTAAACCCTCGAAAACCCCCCATCTGTGCATTCGGAGAAGGCAACATTGCTGACCCTCTTGGACCAAAATCCATAGGCCCCCTTCTTGGAGAAGGATTGATTCCAGGATTGCGAGCCAGCCTACTAGTTTGCAGCTGTCGTTCTTGAGCAGCATCTCTATGTACTTCCTCGATCTTTTTCGGCCCTTCAACCTTCCGCCTCTGCTGCCATTTGTTTTTCCTCAGATCAATAGAATCCTTCAACATAAACCTAACCCTAGATGAGAGTTTCATGTTGTTCGATAATTGCACCATCATCTCAAAATATGCATCCATATGCTCCTTGGCTTTGGGATGATCAATCATCTCTCCAATTGTGCTCATTAGTTTGCAAAGAGCCTCAACATCTTCCTCATCAGGATTCTGATATTGACCCAGCAACTTTTTGATGCACTCATGCATTATTCTTTCAGTCAACATTCTTTTTTTGTAAAGCTCCCCAATAAGTCTTATGTTACCAAGCATTCGTCTACGAGCCTTGATTCTCTTTTCTTCTCTTTCTTCTTCAGACTGTTTAATCTCACCCTCTTCATCAGCTTTATCAGCTTCTTCTTGCTCTCGCTCCCCTCTCTCAAATTCTTCCTGACACTTGTTCAGAAGTAACCTCTTGAAAGTTACCTTTTCATTATCTTCAGTGAGTTCAGGTAACTCTGCCGCTAGATGAAAACAAAAATTAGCATACATTTCACAGAAAGTAGGCTCCATTAACGCTTTGTCAAAGATCTGTGAGATAACACCATTAAGTGTGACAACATTGTCAATGTTAACAGCTTTTACTTGCTCAAAAAGCTTCTCAAAATTCTGAGGTGTTAGCTTGTTCAATATGCCCTTCAGTTGTCTTTGCTTGGCTGCTTCTTCATCTGTCACTTTACCCACTTCATACTTTTTCTCAGCTTTGTGCATAGTCTGTAATGGAGTCTGAGGAGAAGGAATTGATCCTTTATGGACATAAATAGCAGCACGCTGCCATCTGTCAGCATCTAAGCCACCTCTTTGCAGGCCTCCCTGTGGACCCATTGATTGCATGGGTCCAGATAAAATCCCTCCTCCATGATGTACAGGACTCTGTGCTCGTGGATTCCTCAGAGCACCATAGTTGCCTCCTGCAACCGGTCGAAAACCTACAGTAGTTCCATAACTGATATCGAAGTGTAAATCCCTTCCAGGACCAGATGGACCAGGCTGTTTGCTCCATCGGCCATCATCAACTATACCACTCCCACGGCGGTCTATTCGAGATCCGCTATTAGACCTGTCCATAACCCTTGCAGGACTGGGGCATGGATCACGATCACCAAGATGAGAAACATTGACACCCATCAAGGAGCCTGCTATATCAGATGGAATTTGAAAACCTCTAGGAAGATCAGTACATTGCTCAGAAAATTTAAGGAGGAAATCTCTGGAATATTTTTTTAATGTGTTGGCATCTGTATCATGCTGTCCCAATCCTCCAAGTGATAGTCCCCCATCAATTAAACTTTCCAATTTCAGTGTAGACACGTCTGTGGCATCTTCCCAATCATCTGGCTCAGCTTTATTCTGCATGCTTTTCTCACCCACTACAGTCTGAACCTGAAGGGCATCAGCAGGTGCCTGCTTCAGATTAGGGCTAGTGCTTTCTATTACTTCTGAAGAGATGACATTTTCTTTCTTCTCCTCTGGGCCTTTATATGCCCCATAAAGATCAGAAGTCGTCCCAGCAAGATCTGCTTTCAGAAGAAATTCTTTTTTCTTCTTCTTGACTCTATTAGTGGTACTCTTTGATCTAATCAATTCAGCGGGCTTTTCTTTGGAACCAGAAACTTCAAGGGGGACTATTCCACTACCAGCATTTTCTGCAACTTCCCCTTCATGTTTTGCAGTGGACTCGGAGAGATCAGGCAACGGTGGAGAATCATGATGACCTGAAATACCAGATTTGATAACAGAAGCTTCTTTATTACCTATGTTATCACTGAGACTCAAAGATCCATCCAAAGGCTTTATGTCATCTGCAGAATTGAACTTTATGGATGTGGAAGCACCCGCATTATCTGATATGTGGTCATTTGCGGTTTGGCAAGTCACGGGTTCCACCAGCCCCTCCTGCACAGTGTCTGAGGCTGGAACCTCATTGCCAACAGATGTGACCATTGAATCAGATACCTCTTTATCTTGCTTGACCTGGTCTGCAGATTTTGAGTTAATTGATGCTGAAGAAATGCTGTAATCTTTTTTAGGACATTCAGACAGAGATTTCTCTATTTGCTCTTCTTTTGCTGGAATTTCACACTTTAGTTTTTCCTGCAGTGAAGAATCATCCAGCTTAGCATGAGGAGAAATGTGTGTGGTATGAGCAATTCCAGCAACAGGAACTTGAGATGAAACACTGTCAAAAGCATCTCCAGCACTGTCAACCTTGGTTTCAGAAACATCAGGATTCCAGGCAGCAATTGCTGGCACTGGTTCCTTGATTGATTTTGTCAAAACTTCACTGTTTGCTGATGATGGAGGACTCTTCTCATTTTCTGCAGTTTCAGAAACCCCAGTGCCAGAAGATACACCATGTTCCAAAGTGTGAGAAGACAAGCTTGCCAACAAGATTGTCTGTCCACCAATCTGTAAAAGGAAAAAAAAAAGCAAATGAAGAGATAGAACCACTCAAACAAGAATAAAATAAAATAGAGTGAAACTAAAGGAATGTGTGATCTTGAAATCCACGTATTAGTACCTGATGCTGAGGCTGGATATTTCCTTTCTTGCCTGATTTCTTCTGATGTTCCTTGATAAAGTTTGACCCACTCAGAGCTTCCTTTTTTGGGCCCTCGGCATTAGATACACTTGGTATTGCCTCCTCAGACTGAGCTAGTGATGTAGAAGCTGCACCATCACCAGCAACCACTGCAGGCTGTTTAGCTGCCACTGGCAGTGGCTTCACCAATGATTCACCACCAGATTTTGTCTGCTGTAAAGAGCTTTCTGAAGAAGCCTCTGAATCCCTTTGAGAGTGAGATGGGCTAGCTTCCCCAGATGACCTTGAAGATTTGAAGAATCCACCCTTTTCAACAACCTTTGGAAAAGATGGCTCCACAACTTTCTCTCCATGAGAACCAACAGCTGGTTTAACAGTCACTTGCACCACCCCAGATGGAATCAAGGAGATTGCATTACGAGCATGTTCTGAGTTCTGTGGCTCTGTAACACCATGAGATGCTGTCCCAGACTTGCTAAGTGGAAGTGAATTAAGAGCAGATGCGTTCATATATGGTACATTTTGGGGGGGCTGGCTAACTGGATAGTTAAACCTAGGTGGTAGCTGAGAATTAGGAGCTATTTGGCTACCAGTTAACGGTAGAGAGCTTGGAGCTGGAAAAAATAAATTACTGGCATTGTAGGAACTAGGATAATAGTTAATTGGACGAGAAGGTGCAAATGATGGAATTGGCTGGGCCTGCGGAACATTGAGATGAGACCTCAGTCCTGATGATCCACCATCTGGATATGCATCTGTTCGCTTATCAAGCCTCAGCTCTTCATGTGTCTTTGGATCAGTAATCTTGACAGGCGTTTTATGTTGACTGCCAAATTTACCACCCTGCTGTGCAGAATATTGGGAGGTCATTCCGTATGCTAAGCTGCCTAACTGAGGTATCTGAGGACCCATGGGATTCGTAAAACTCATGGTTTGGCTCTGATGCATCATTCCTTGAGGCTGCATAGGATGGTGTTGGAGACCTTGAATAAACACTGACTGTTGCACTTGAGGAGCATTACCCATAGGTAATTGTATTGGAACATGCAGTGAATTGGCTGGGACACCCTGAGACTGGATTTGCGGGCTTGGACCACGAAACTGAACCGAGACTGGTGGCTGCTGATATTTCATCTGCAAAGAATTCACAGGAATCGGAAGAACAGAGGGCTTCTGTGTCTGGCTCACAGATGGTGCAGGTGGGAGTTGTGTCTCCTTGCTGGCCTTGGGAACTAAATGAACCTCTCCAGTGCTAGTTTGGACTGATGAACAAACTTCCTTCCTAGGCAGTTGCTGCTTAGGAGCAGGAGTCGGTAATGAGGGAGCAGGCCCAAATGCATCATGATGTGCCTGCAAGTTGAAGATATGGCATAACTGCTTTGATATTTATTTATAGACATAATGACTATATACAGCTCCAACCAAATATCAAAAACAATATACAACTATCAAGATTCAATAACTAAAACACATACTATAATACACTCAAAACCAACAACTGTAGCGGAATTCAAGTGAATACTATTAAAGAGATAAAGAAAACATGGAACATCTTCTTTATCTCAATTGCTATTATTTTGCAGTGTCAAAAACTGCTTCAAAGGATATTCCAAGAAAATGAAAGCGCTTGGGAGAAAAGAGTGGCTAGTTGGGGGAGAATATACATACCTGGTCACGTTTCTGCTCGTCCAAATTAGGGGGCGCAGAGCTTGTTCGAGCAGGAACCTAGAGCACAATCCTTCAGCAATCAAAAACTAAATATTGCAAGTTTCAAGTTGCACTTAAAGCTTAAAAGAGTAACAATTACCTGCATCCCATTCATAAATCCAGGACTAATGGACCCAAATTGAAAAGCAAATGCCTTAGATGAATCTAAGGAGGCTGGGCATCAGAAGAAAATGTAAATGAATGACTTAAAATTCCAATCCAGGACTACAAAACAATATCATGAGAAACAAAAGCTGAAGATCACTATACCAGACACACAAAAAAGGCATTAAAGTCGTGTGTACCCATAGTTCACATTAAATAGGGCAAACTTACCCTTGGCAGGTGTCATGGGAGCTCCACTCTCTGAAATTATGGTGGCAGGTCGAGAAGTTGGACCCTTCGGAACATCTCGGGTGCTTCTCTGAGCAGCCGATGCTTCTGTCGGCTTGGTAACACTGCTTGCAACAGATGTTCCTACAAAAGAAAACATCAAAACAATCGAAAAATTATAAGGAAGAAAATTAACTTTCCCAGCA
Source organism: Populus ilicifolia (assembly GCA_015708895.1). Lineage (NCBI taxonomy): Eukaryota > Viridiplantae > Streptophyta > Magnoliopsida > Malpighiales > Salicaceae > Populus > Populus ilicifolia. The sequence goes on along the minus strand of SRLM01000119.1, from coordinate 3,265,070 downwards.
AAAAGCCATCAAAACTCCAAACTCTGCATTCAATTGTCCCATTCCTTCCACCAAAAGCGCAATTTTTCCCCTACAAGAAGGTAAAAATCATCAAACATACCATGTGATTGGTGTAGCGTCAGAGTACCATTCTGCACATTACGGATTGTAGAAGCAGCATTATTACCGGAATCAGAAGAATTCACAACAGGAGGCAAATTTACCCTACTAGATTGCCCTCCTCCTTGCGTAAGATTACTAGGCTTCTTATTATAACTGCCCAACATCCAAAAACAATATCAAAACAGAGCAAACCGTAACTCATCCTCCTCTTAGATCAATTAAAACCCTGAGTTTTTGACAAAAAAAAGGGGGGGGAATAAGTGGGTACCTGCGATTGGAAGAAAGAGAAGAAGAAGACGGTGAAGGGACGGGAGGGCCACCGCCCTTACCGTGAGAAATAGTGGAAGTCCGTTGCTGACTAGAGCTAACGGATCGTCCTGGTTTCCTATATTGTAACTCGCTCTTATCACTGCCACCCCTTGATTGATTGTAGGACATATATTCTTATTTTCAATAAATTATCTGCAAAGATTTAAAATTTAAAAAAAAATCAGATCCACCAGACAATTCAAAATCAAAAGTCAGTAACAATTAATAATTGATTAGGGTTTCTGATTAGAAAGTTGATTGATATCGCACCCGGTGAAGTGAGGAAGAAGAGAGGGAGTGGGGAACAAAGAGACGGAAATTAGGGTTTTACTGGACGGTCATGACGGGAGAGGTGGGGAAGGGATAAAAAAAAGAAAAAAAAAATTAGTGAAGCAAAGCATGTATGAGTTATAAATTTATAATTTTTAAGATTAAAAAAAAAATCCTGGAGAGAGAAGGATAGATGGGAATGGTAACAAACTAACTAAAGGCAAGGTGATGGTCAAATGTTTAGGTTTTTTAGGAGATCCAAATCCAATATCGAAGAGGTCAGTCAATCACTTACTTCTTCTTCCTTTCCTTTTTTACCTTTTTTTTTAACTGTGTCGCCGACCTTTGCTTTTACTTTAAGTTTGATTCACGCGCCGCCGTGGTGGTAGTGGGGTTGGAGGGCGGTTGTGAAAGGGGGGAAAGTTTGTGGTGCTTGGAGTGTTGCGAAGGTTTTTGCCTTCAAGGGAAAGTTTTGTAAGGTTTTACATGGAGTGCGGTTGTTGGATGTTGAGCGCTCCAGGGATTTCTGTTTGTATTACAATTACATGTTACAAACACCTGAACTAGTAGTGTATTGCAAATATGAAGGGAAGATGAGATTAAAAAAGTGTTGTATAATATACTTGTAGTTATTTTTTCAAGTATTTTTTTATTTATTAGAATAATATTTTTTATTTTTTAAAATTAATTTTAATATTAATATATCAAAGTAATTTAAAAATATAAAAAATAATTAATTTTAAATAAAAAATAGAATTTTTATGAAACACCGTTTAGATTATAATTTCAAACAACACCTGAATATAAGGATTTATTAGTATTTATGTTTTTTTATTTGTTTTTATTAGTGTTTTATACCATGGCTTCAATTAAAAATATATATGTATAAAAATAAACATGCATTGCTTGATGTTTTAAAGAATTATTAAAAAAAAATTTGAAATGAGGTTACGGAACTAGATTCAATAAGCTAATTGTATTTAATTATATAATAAAAAACATGCAATGATAGTAAATTAATTAAATTAAAAAAAAATCATGATGGCATGTCAAAAAATACACTTGCAAAAATTCTAAAAAGATCTTTATAACTTTACTTGAGAAGGTATCTCTAACTTATTTGCTTCTTCTAATTTTTATTAAATTAACTTTTATTTTTAATTAAATTCCTCATTAAAATTAACTACATCCATTCAAAACCCAATTAAGTTATTGAATTTAATTATTTTATTAATAAGCTCGGATCTTAAATTCTCATTGTTTTCTATAATTAGTTGTTTTATTATTATAATTGAGTTTTCAAATCTTTGTTTTTTGATCTAATTTACTTCTTTAACTTTTAATTTACTTTTAATTTAGGTGATTAAATTCATCTTCAATCTATTTTTGTCAACAATACTTTAATATAACTATTCATCCAGCATTTTGACCTAACATTATTTAAAAACTCATATATTTGTGACTTGATAATATTTTTGAACTTTTAATTTTTTATTGGTTCTTTATATATTTGAAAATTTTCTTCAAAAATATATTTTTTATAACATGAATTTTTGGTAATCCTGAATTTAGCTATGACAATGTTAGAATTCAATGAAAATGATATGTGTTGTGTAAAACTTTTCATTATGAGAAATTATGCCTACTGAGTAAAAAAGCAATATGTGAAGTCTAATCAACTGCAATAACAGTAATTAATGTGTGTATCATAATTAATTTCAACAGCAAAAACTAATATCTGTATTTTAATCAACTGTAATGGCAAAAATTGATGTGTAATTGGTAATCAATTACAATGACATAATTTAATATATTAATTTTAAATCAAACGCCATAATGGATTTTATAGTATGATTTAAAGCATGTTGCATGAGCAAGGGTATTAATTAAAATGATATAAGCCAATCTCATGAATAAGATTATTGATTAAAATAATTTAAGTTGGTTACATGAGCAAAGACTAATGATTAAAATGAAACAAACCTCCTATATGAGTGGAGACTATAATTCCTAAAAAAATCAAGCTAGCACTTAAATTGAGTTTACTAGTAATATCTTAAATCAATAAATGGCTTTATAGAGCTATGGATGAAATAATACTAGTTTTTAAAATGGTTAATGGTATTAAAGAGCCTGAGATAATAAAATACTTGTATTAAATAAATGACTTGTTTAACACATCAAAAATAACTCGAGCTTATTAAAATAATATAAAAGAGCCACTTATAAAATATATTAAAATTAAAAAATAATATAGATGCATCATATAGTGGCGGATTCATAGAATGACAAAAAAGGACAATTGCTCCTTTAATTTTTTTAAATATTTTTTATATGAAAATATTAATATATTAGTTTGGTGAATTATGGCTACACGAAAAGGAAAGTTAATATATACACACACACATACACAACTCATTACCTAAACTTTTCCTCTTTCTTTCTTTAACTTCCATCAACTAATAAAGAATATTTTTTGTTCTTTTCATAAGCTGTCTTTCCTCGCCTCTTTCTTATATGCAAATTTTTCTTTCCATACACTCAAGCAATTAATCTTTTTTATCTCTTGTTTTATACTTTATGTAAATTTCCTTTATCTTTTTTATTTATTTTATTGAGTAATTTTACTTTTATTCTTTTTATAATTAGTTATTAAAAATATTAGGATTTATGATAAATGTTTATTTAAGAGTTTTGATATGAATATATTCAAAATTGTCTATAAATATTTAAGTATAATTTAATGAACATACTTATTATATGCATATAGATATGAATTGAAATAGATTTTGATTTTGATGAGTTAATGTGTATTTTACTATAAATTTCACCTAGAAAATTTAGAATTATTGTGTAATTTAACTAACTTTTGTATAACCATGTGTTAGTTATTATATAGACATCAAGGATAATAAAAAAATTCAACAAGTTCATATTAAATTAATATGTCACTAGACAAGTATTTTAAGCATAAATCCCTCGAGGATGAAGAATCAATCAAAGTTTTGAATCATGTAACTCAATCAAGTCCAAAGAAAAGTCATATTGAAAACAACTCTGATACTCTTTTTATTAACCCTGGCTCAACAAGACTAATTTATGAATATTATATAAATGATAGAGATGCAATCCGAAAAGCTTGTCTATAAAAAGGTCATTGTTAACCTTCATACTGTGATTTTCCTCACAAATAATTTGGAAATATATCAACACTACAACACTTTAATCCGACTTGATTTGGTGCATACCCAACATAGTTAGAGTATAATATAGTCAAAGATGATGCCTTTTACTTGCATTGTTACCTCTTCAAGTTAAAAGGAGGCTTTGATTTGTTTGTGGGTGATAGGTTTTGAATTTTTTTTTAAAAAAAGATTTGATCTTCATACATAATACCATGGTTTTTCTACAAAAATAAAAGTGGAATGTACGTGAAGAAAGAATATATGGAGCAGTAGCCAAAGTAATCTATGGTGTGATCTTGGATGATGATATCATTTTCATGTTTAGTGATCCTTCCTACTTATATTTATAGACATTTCAGAGCAAAAATAATAAAGACTGGTTGTAATTAATTTGCAATTTGTTATCATGATTCTTTATTGTATAAGAGGTCTAAATTGATCCTATAGCTCGTTGGAAAAAAAAATAGAATAAATATAAAAAAAAGATAATTTATTGTATTAAAGTTGAATGAAGTTCATTGGATTTTATAATATGTACGAGTTGCTTAGTTTTACTTGTAGATTCTTTGTTTGTTTGTTTTTTCTATATTTAATGAAGGCTTATTTCATGTTTTGGTTTTTTTTTTTAGCAAAAGTTAGGTCTTTCTCAGGTTTGTCTTTGTGAATGATTTTGGTGTATTAAGGATAAAGATTTGGATGGGAGTTTTGAGAAAGACTTGGAACCGAAAAAAATTAATGAAAACAATTACGAGTAAGTTCAAAAATCATACATAATTAGTAATACATTCAATAAGGAAAATTTTTATGTAGTGAAAGATAGTGGTGACTTGTATGGGTATGGATTTTTATTTTTTCCTTGTGATGTTATCGTGGATGCCTAGAAGCATGAAAGGTTCAAAATGAAGCAATGTAAGATCTATTCCAAGAAGAACAAGTTAGGATTTTTCTGGGAAAAAGACATAATACCTTGACATACAAGACCATCAAGGGTAATCTTACATCTTTTTTCATGATACCAGTGGTTTTGTTTTTTTTTCTAGATCATGGTATAAATCAGGGTTATTTCTATAATAGTTCATAATATATCCTTAGTTTGTTCTTAGTTGTATATAATTTAATCGATTTAGTTAGTCCATGATGGTCCTTTTTTATTTATTATAAGAGTATGAGCTTTAAGATAAGATAAAAAGGGCAATAAGATAAATTTGTCTAGTATAAGAAAAAAATATATCCTACTAATAAGATAAATTTAGGTGATGATTTTAATTTTTAGTGTTGTCATCTTTCCTGGATTATTTATGCAATATTGTTATATAGGTTGTTTTACTGGAACATGATAATGTTTTCATGCTTGTTGCATTAAGGTTGCACATTGGGTTGTGATATGATAGGATTGTTTGAGGTTTAAGAGTTATTATAACTTTTCTTTATGTGAGGTGCTTTGAGTCTGAATTAGGTTATGTTAGGTGATGTGTTTTTATTCATAGCTTTTAAAACCTGTTTGTTTTCACGTTTCAAAAGTGAAGTTTGAAAAAAAATAAAAAAAAATATTGTTTTTTTGCTTTGAATTAATTGGATTTTTTATTTTTTTTAATGTATTGATATTAAAAATAAAATAAAAAAGTTATTTTAATACATTTTCAAGTAAAAAACACTTTAAAAAATAATCTTTGTCACACTTTCAAATATCACCTTAATTCAATTGTTATTTGTTATAATTCTATGAGAAAACCACGAAACCTCTAACTGCCTCCACTCTTTATGCATTCATAGATGAAAAATCCAACTTCTACTAAAAAAATTTAAGTTTATTTCTTACATAATCATTCATGAGATGATGCATAAATGTCTAATTTTTTTAGCATATTACATTTTCAGCAAGCAAAGAACATGGTTTTGGATTCACTAGAGTTGATGCACTTTTACCAAGCTCTCCTTTTATGTTTTTTTTTTTTTTCTGTTGTTGTTCTCTTTTCTAATCCAATAGATGGATAGATATACCCTCATCACCTTCCTTCAAGGTTTCAACATTTAACTATATAATAGGTGGCCTAGTGGTGAGAGTTTGGAATTGAGAGGTTTGCTTCCTCTATAATTTTAAGTTTAAACCATGTGATTGTTAATATTATAGCCACTAAAGGTTTATATGGTCGTTAATTTCAGGATCTGTGGAATTAGTTGAGGTGCGCATAAGTTAACCCGGACAATCACGTTAATAAAAAAGATTTCAACATTTGATCAACTCTTTATGCATTCTTTCTGACAAGCTAGGATTTTGCTCTGTCAAAATATTTTTTTTCTTTATAGTAAGATTATTTTTTATTTTAGTTTCTTCCTCTAAATTTCAGTTGAAAATCTCTACCTGGTAAAAATTTTAATTTGATATGTTCTTTGTAAATTACATGCTTACTACTTTATTGCATTGGTTGAGACTAGTCTAAAATAGAGTAAAAATTAAACCACTTGTTTAGACATCATATGCATTTATAGTTTAAAATATATTTGTTTTTAATTGTTAATTTTCTCGTGTTGTGTTAGGTTTTTGTTAATTAATGAGCTTGCTAATCTTGTTCTTCTTTTTTCTATTTTGGTGGAAGACTACATGGAAAAACATGTATGTTCTATTTTAATCATGAAGTTTTTTCTTCTTCTTTTCGATCTTGTATATAAAAACTTTTACATGTTTTTTAACTTGAAAAATCTCTGATGATTATACTATATATCATTTGAGTCATACATATTTTATAGATTAGATTGCTAGTAAATACTTTTAAAAAACTCATTTTGTGCATTTGAATCATTTTCTACTCTGAACACTTTCATTCCAATAAAGGATTAAAGTTTTATTTTAATTTTAAATTTTAATTTATTTTTTATTTAAACCATTTAAATTATTATTTTTAGCCACCATGCTCCTTTTATATTGTAAATTAAGATTGTAAATTGTTTAAAATTCAAAGATATAAAAAAAATAGCAAAATCAATTTTTTTTTCAATCACATCTTCAAACTTATTTTACCATTTATACAAGTTTAAAAATAATTAATTAAATCAATTAGACCACGTTAAAACAAGACCTGTAAAATTTAATTTTAAATTTAAGTTAAATAAAGAATTGAGTAGAGATTTTTTTTTTAATTTTTTAATTTTTTATTGGGTTATTTCTAAACTAATTAAATTAGTTAATTCACATATAAAAAACTCTCACATAATTTAATTTTAAATTGAATTTTTTAAAGAAATAGGTCAAAAAGGATTTTCTTTCTAAATTTCATTTCGAAGAACATCCAAGTTGATTGGGTAACAAACTTACTTAAATCTGTGTCTAAAAATAACTTACATTGGTAGGGATAAAGCAACTGAAGTTGAGATTCTTTCATGCTGTTAGGTTTTCACAAGAAAGTGCCAGATTCTCAATGCAAATGCAACACGAATTCATTCTACACCAAACCCGCAAATAGAACAGCACTTTCTGGCTTCTGCGATGCTTCCTTCAATGGCAAATAATAGATGAATATCATAGGATGACTTCTTCTTTTTTAATGAGTGAAAAACTGTTTAATAGTGTAATTATAATTATTTTTTAAAATAGTTTTTACTTAAAATATATTAAAATAATATTTATTTTTTATTTTTTAAATATTTTTTTATTTAGAAATATATCAAAATAATATTTATTTTTTTATTTTTAATATTAGCATATTAAAAAAATAAAAAAATATTAATTTAAAATAAAAATAAAAAATATTTTTAAAACACAAAAACAAACAAAAAATAAAAAATATATTAATTAAAAATTAATAATTAAAAAACTAAAATATATTTTTAAAATACAATAACAGAAAATAAACTACTACAATCCATACCCGTTTCAGGCCTGCTTCGATGAATATTTTGAATCGACCAGCTCCTGCTTTCCCATCAAAACTCCTTTGCCTTTTTCATTTTTTTGGCTCATGGCGTTTAGATTCGCATCTTGTGGTTCAGAAACTATAATAACTAGTTCAAATGAACATTTGCTTGTTCGGAATTACTATATTTCTTCTATGTAATTCAAATAAATAAATGAATAATCAAAAGATGCATCTAGAAAATCACTGTTTAATATACATAACATAAATAAACAGAAGTTCAAACATGAAATCTTAAATCTCTTTAGATCCATTAATTTCCTCGAAATTTGTTCGCAGAAAGGGAGAAAGAAAGAAGATAGAAAGAGAGACGAGCGTTCAGGGTTATACAGATCATCCCACATGAATCCTCTTTAACCCGTACAAACACTCGCCCAATAAAAGGACAAAACAAGAGCAAAAATCATCCCTGGCAGGTCTTGCAACTCTCCTTCCTCCCGTCTCCAAACTGCAGTCATACCCACCACTCTTTTAGAGATGAAGATTGATTTTTGTCTTGATCCCAGAAGCGGAAATTTAATTTGCTCATGATATATATCCTTTCTGAAAAGTCTTCTGTCAAATTATCAAGCAACAGCAACTGTTCCTGTCCGTACAGCCTTGTCAGAGGTAGAATCCTTGGGATCTGATTTTCTGGTAGATCTTGAAGAGGAAGATGACATTTTCCAGCTCTTCTTCGTCGTAGACTCATCCACCTCTATTTGTTCTTGCCTGCACTCCTTGCTGCAAAATGGTGTGTTACCTCTGCATAACAATTTTCAATACCCATCAGTAAAACAAGGACAATAATCATAAACCCTGCTCATATAGACAATGAAACTCTTTCTTGTTCGTACATGGCACGCGTATATCATACACAGACAGTTCAGACACTAGATGATTGTGTTGCTCAGTATGCAACCTTTTCTTCTTCTTCTTCTTCTTCTTCTTCTTCTTTACAGTTTCAAGAGCCCATTAAAGAGAAGGAATAGAATTATAAGAACTAACCTGTACATGAAGATGTCGGAGTTATAACCAAGAGGTTTGCGGCAGAGAAAACAAGCTTCAAGAAAGTAAGGCATCTGGGAATCCATGCAACCACTGTAGTGAGACATGATTGATTTCTATCTTAAAAGAAGAAACCCGAACAGTCTTTTCAACCACAAGGTAGCAGTAATTGTAGAAGAAGAAGCGAGAATGGAGAATGGAGGAAAACTCCACGTACTAAGCAGGTCGAGGAGGGCAAAGCTATGGGGGAGCTGGGCAGTTTATAAAGAGAGAGCTTACAGGGCATGCATGTTTCTTGAAAGCTCCTTTTGTTATTCGTAATGGTGTTATTTTATTTCTGGTGCCTATTTTTCAATACAATAATCAGTGGTGCTGTATTTATTTTATTCCGTAGTTAACACATGAACGTTCAGAGGAGTCATTGGAGATCGGAGACATTGGGAGCCGAAGGCTGTAAAGCATAAATTTCAAGATCATAAGCTCATTTTTCTGTGAGGATCAGACTAATTTATAAGTTTTATATTTTATTTTTTTGTTGGTGAGAAGTTTTATCTATGATTTTTTTTTGTTTTATGATAGGTATTTTTTTTATCGTTTGAAATGTAATTACCATTTTATGATGCACTGAAATTTTATAGCTGGCGTCGCTGATTAACCGGGTTAAAATGGTTTTGTGCTTGAAAAAATTATATTATCACTAGCACCAGTCATTTTATTCATGCTTTCATGCTATACGTGACATAGAAACATAACATATACCTAAATATTTTTATTAAATTTTATTAGTAATATGTGTAAACTATACTTGTATTAAATGTGTGGGTAAATTAATTGTTTTTTCCTATAAATATTTTGAGTCCTATGTAAGTTTTAGTTAGAGTTTGTTTCCATGACTATCATGATTCATATTAAATGTATTAAATAAATACGATTTAAGATGAATAAAAACTTTAGATGAAAATATAAATGATGTTTTTTAAAATATTTAAGAAATATTCATTCTCTTCATAAATATACATCTTCTAAGTAAGGCCTTCAATAATCTCCATTTTGTATTTTGAGTAAATGTTTAATTAAGTGAGAATGATTTTTATTTTATAAAATATAATTAAAAAGTATATTTTAATTATTTCTAACCTTTCTTATTAAGTGGAGGTTTGAGGTTTTGGGCCATCTACATGGTGGCTCATAGTTTAAGCCTGTTTTTCTATTAAATATGAATATTTTAAGTTATTAATATTATTTTAATCAAAATAACAAACAATTTATAATTTATATTGTCGTTTAAGGTTTAAATTTAACATAAAATTATAAAACATTATAAATATGAAACTGGGATATAATAAATTTTGTTTTAATCGTGACATGCATAAGCTTATTCGAGAATGTAATGACCATTGACTTAAGAAGGAAGTAAATTATTGGGTATAAATGCATGATACCATTGTTCTCGTATATGATTAAATTATAATACATTATGGGTGCACCTCTCATGATTTCTCCAGACAGACCAATGACTCAAGTATAATCAGGCCCCACAGTCCAGTAAACAACAATAAAGTTCTACTAGGAGCTGAGTAGAGGGAGGCCCACAAGGAACACAACAAAAGTTAATGGGCCCCACCTTGACGCAACATCTACTTGGCTCGACTTCCTAGGGTCCATGTCTATCTGGCCCACGACAACTGCCCGTATGAAACGGGCAGTTGCCCCCCTGACTTTCCTATGTACACGTGCGAACTGCTGGTGTATCCAGCGAAGCACATCGAGAGTATTCGTCAAGATACGTGGCATGTTATTAATAAAAAGATGTCTGTTCTCGAGGTCATCTTAATCGACGGTGAAGAATGTGCCATTATTTGAGGGGTGACCACATAGGGATTCCCTGCAAGCTGGAGCGAGAACGGGAATATATTAAATAATATTGTTTTATTTTTAAAATTATTACATTGAAATTTTTTAATTATATATGTATAATTTAATTTTTTTAAAAATACTTTTTATAAACAAACAAGTACATTCGAAAATGAGTGAAGTTGAGATACAAGGAACATGGGGTTGGGAGACAGAGTTTTTTTGTTTTACCCGACATTGATATTCAATCTTATTTCTTAAAATAATTTATTTTTTATTCTAAATTATTATTTTTAAATGTGTTTTGATTGTTTTTTATGTATTATGTCAAAGGTAAATTAAAAAAAATAATATATTTTTAAACAAAATTTATTTAAAAAAATAATCTCTGTTATATTAACATGTCTTTTAGCTGTAATAGTCGCCATTGTTTTTCAAAAAGCTATAAGCTGTAGTTTTAAAAAAGTAATATATAAAAAAAATTATAGTATTAATTTTTTAAAAAATTATCAAATATTTAAAAAATTATAAAGAGATGGTAATTTCCGAGTGGTCATTTTATGTGGTTGTTGTACTAGCTGTCAGTTACTTAGTTGGTTGTTTTTTATCTTTTAATAATATAAAAAATATTTCACGGGTTTAATTTGTTAAATACATGGAAGAATCAATTCCATGAGATGGGTCTGGAATACCCACACATGTGTGTGTGTAGGAGGTGCCTGCTTATCAAAATAAGTGTGAGGTGAGCGTGGAATATACATTAGTGAAAAAAACTAAATTCTTCAATAAAATTATTATGCATCGAGACACATTGTTTGAAAACAAAAGCAAATCAACCAAGCTATAGGAATAAGATTATTTTTTTGCCATAACACAACTAGCTTTAACATATTATATAAGTTATAGTTGGTACTTCTCTTTTCTTATTCATATTTAAATTACTACTTTGCTTTGAAATAATAAATTCCTACGTTTTTATCCTTTTTTTTTTGAAAAATAAGATTAATTAATGCTTTTTCAGATAAAAAACAATAAAGCTCTCGTAACGATATTTTTGTTATTTCATATTGATTTTGTCATGAATTTTGAGGTTGCTCGAGGATATTGTTATCATCTTTCTATATTAAATGTTATTTTAAAAATAAAAACTATCAAAAATATATTTGAACGTGTTAACGATTGTTGTGCTGTTTACACAACTCATGTAAGGTCATCCGACCAACAAAAATGATCTTATAGTAAAGCATTTAAAAGTTATTGACATCCTTTACATGATAGATGGTAGCGTGTTTGTTAAAAACCTTACTGGTTTGATGTCGAATACCATTTTTTTTTCTGTCTCCCAGAAACTTATACCACATGTAAAATTTCATAGCAACCCTTTCAAATTTTTTTTTCACACCTGATCTCTATCCTTTGATTACTATTTTTAAAATTTTTAGAATAAACCATAAAATTACAAATATCTTTAACTCCACTCCCTACTATTTATTAATCTATACATAATTTATCAAAGTACATCTATTTTATAATTTCACCCCTAGTATTTTAAAATATATGGGTAATCTATAAAATTACAAAAAAAATAATAATTTCACCTTTTTATTTTTCAATCTATAAATAACCTATCAAATTATAATTTTTTAGCAATTTCACTACTTACCATTTTTAATCTATAAAATATCTATCAAAATACAATTTTTTTACAATTTTGGTCCCCTATGATTTTATTTTTTTATTTTTTGAATTTAGTTCTCTTTTTTTAATTGTCATTTATTTTGTTTGGGATCTTTTTAAAAATTTTTGTTTACAAGTTTCATTCTCCTTGGGTTTTTTTCTAACAAATTTTATCTCCAATGTTTTTTTTTATGAAAGTTTTTTATTAATATTTTTTATGATGTTATCATTTAAAATTAAATTTATTAAAATTTAATCTTATCAAGATTTTATCTTCTTGACTGGACTCATCTCCAGTATTTTCAAAAGTTGCAGGTTTTGAAGACTGGACAGGTTTAAAAGGTCTGTCTCAATTTACTTAATTTCCCCTCTCCTTTTAAGCTGATTTTATTTTATTTTATTTTATTTTATTTTGTGTTTTGATTTGATTATATTAGGTTAGTTTTTAATATGCTTTTTCAAATTTCATCCTCTTTTATTTTTTAATCTATAAATAATATATCAAATTCCAAATGTTTTTCAATTTCACACCACGTGATTTTTTAATCAATATTTATTTTATTTGAAATCATTTTGAATTCAAATTCCATCCTTGTATTTTATTTTTTTTATTTTTCTCATTGTTTTTTTTTGCAAGCTTTTTTATTTATATTTCAATGATTTTATTGTTCAAAACTAAATTGGTTGAGAATTAAATTTATTAATTGAAATCAGGTCTAGAATTTAACGAATTGCAAATTTTAGAAATTATATTAAATTTAAGAGGTTCACTTGAGTTTGCTTTGTTCTTTTAGCCAATGTTTTCTTCTTTTTATGAGATTTGCTATTTTATTTTTTGTTACTTCCCTTCTCTCATGTTAGCATTAAGTTACTTGATAATCCAAATAAATTTAAATCTATTTTTTTATTTTTTTATGTAATGTTCATTGTTGTTGTATTTTTTTGTATTGTTTAAATTGTCATTTTAGAATTTTTTTACTCTAATATCTTTTTACACCAAATTTTTTTTTGCTTGGTCAGCGGAAAAGCCCAGGTAACAAATCTAGTATATGTGTGATTTTGAATTTTCAAGTATATATCATGAGGTGGTGTTTGGTACTGTAATCCAACTATATTTTTAAGTTTATTTTATTTTTTTAGCTTTAATTTTTTTATATTTTTTTGAATTGTTTTACCATACTAATATAAAAAATTTATATATTTTTATATAAAAATATTTTAAAATTTTACTAGGTACTCGATTTATATAGTTTGAAGTTACACGTTTGTGATATTATTTTATTGGTTGCCTTTACAAACACTTTTTTTTTTTCCCAAGTCAATAGGATATTTTAAACGAATACAAGGAAAATGCCACTGGGTACCATAACAGTATTCTTATCTGGATGGGTAATAATAGCCTTTTCTCATTTCTCTTTTTGGAAAATTCACCTGCCAGGTTTTTTTATCAATGTATTTTTAAATTTTATTTTTAGCCTTGGATCGTATATAAAAAGGAAAAAAAAAATAAGGTGACAGCCTAGGATACCTAAGCTTAATAGAATGATAAATCCATATGATGTAGGTATGTTGTGATTTTATATCTTATATCATTGGATTTAATTATATGATAAACTTAAATAAACATGGATTTAGAAAGCTTTGAAAAACAATACTTTTGAATTTAGTTATATATTAAATTTAAATAAATATAGATGCAATGAGATGTTAAACTTAACGTTATTAGATTTAACTTTATATCGAGCTCAGGTGAGCACAAGCCTGCTAGGCTACTAGATATCATTTTATTGGGTTTAGCTATACACCGAGCTTAAATTGATATTAGTTTAACAAGTTTGCGGATCCAGTATTATTAGGTTCAATTGCATGTTAAGCCCATAAACTTGGGTCTAAAAGAATGTCGGACTTAACATCATATGCTAGATCCAATATGGTCACCAAATCCATGTTTAGTTAAATTTGGTATAATGGTAAGTCTATGTTTTGTTAAAAGACTTTATTTGTTTATTTTAATGATTTTTAACATAACATATCAAGGTAAAAAATGCTCATATCCTTATATCCCTGAATATATAAAAATATTTTTAAATGTTTATAATATTTTTATTAACATTAAAATTAAATAAAAGATTTTTTTGGTTAATATTATATATAAGATATTTTTTTCATTAAAAATTATTTATTTGCTATTAATATTGTCATAAGGAGATGACATCTCAAATACCTCAATTCAACCACCATGATAAGATTTAGGGATTATACCTAAACATTTCAAATCCTTTAATTCAATTAAGAAGTGTGGTGTTATGATAAATGGTTTGAGACCTACATAGCAAACTTTGAATTTAAATCAGCATGTATATTTCTTACAAGAATCTGAAAGAATTAAGATCTTACTTGCTTGCTTACCTTGACTATAAAATACACTTTACAAGGAGGTGGAGTTCACTCGAATTAAAATAAAATAAAATAAAATAAAATAAAGAGGTTAATAACGACGATGGTTTTGAATTGGTAAATGAAGGAATTCTCTTTTCAGTAAGATCATGATCGAGGAATGTACTATGATTTTCAATCTAATTCATAATTTCCAGACAGACTACGAAACAATGCTCAAGCTTACATTGAAAGTGGTTTTTATCCAAGTTACTCGGACCAATTTCAGCATCCGATACGGTGAGAGGCGGTAACTGACAGGTGAGAGGCGGTGAAAGAAATGCTGACTAATTATAAGCGTCGCGAAGATGACTTTCAATTTTCACCAATTAGAAGTGAGGGGATATTTTACTCAATTCAATTGCTACACAAGAGGACGACTAAAAGTTTAATCTTTACGCAACTAATTTATTATTTTTAGAATCTAGTAATAAAATTACACATCACCATAAATGATAATTAGTTAAAACTCCTTTTCTCATAGTTATACACACACATACATTTAAAATAAATTTAAAAAATAATCAACAAGATCTAACTAATTATTTTTCAAACACCATAAAAAATTCTCCTATTAAAAGGAAATAAAAAATAAATTGGACATATTTCTGATAACATTTTTTTAAATTAAAATCCTCCATCCCATAATGAAAATTTGACCAATCCAACGTTACTAGAAGAGTCAAAATCCATTCAAGTGCAACAGTCTTTTTTTTTTTTCATGTAATGGTAAGGAGCATCATTGGACTGACTTGCAAGTTTTATCATTAGATGATTTTAAAGGTGCATCCCTCGTATCGTCTCAATGCATTTAAATGAATTTAATGAATTTTCTTGGATACTAACTACAATGTTGTCGCTAAAATAAAAATAAATGCTCATCTAATATTGCACCCTGATTTGTTTTTTTTGTCAATTTTGCCACTTGAGTTTTAAAAATTCTCAATGCCATTTTTTAACCGATGTCCAGATTGTACTTATTTCATGTAAGAAATGGCACCGTATTGCTGGTAACCTAACATTGTTTGTTAATGAAGTCTAATCAAAGGACCTAATCGAGAAAACCAATTTCTTGTAGGCCGAAAGCAATACAAAAAATCAAACGGGGGTAAAATTTATACCGCTCCAGTTGGTGGGTTGGGGTGTATTTGAGGTTTTCCCAAAACTCCTTGATGGAAAAATTAAAAAAACATCCCGCACTCTACTGGGCTGGGCTTGCATTATATCTCTGAACCCATCATCCAAAACCCAGTAGGAAGCCCATAGCAAGTATAAAATGCACACACCACTCGTCCTCATTTAGCCGGCTAGGGTTTTTCAACTCGTACTCCTCTCTCAGCAAAGCAGCAGCAGCACATCAACAACCACAACAATGGCTGAGCAGGTAGCCCCTCTGCTCCTGTCTTCCCTTACTTATGAGAACATGCGCTGTGTCGTTTGAATCTACTTTCGATCTGATTTGTTTTTGTTATCATCTGTAGACGGAGAAGGCATTTTTGAAGCAGCCCAGGGTTTTCCTGAGGTAACGTATTCTGCCGTGTTTATGTTTTTTCATGTTGTTTACTGTATGCGTTAATGTTTTTATTTTTTAGCTCGAAGAAGCCTGGAAAGGGGAAGAGGCCTGGTAAGGGAGGAAATAGGTTCTGGAAAAGCATTGGATTGGGATTCAAAACACCCAGAGATGCTATTGAAGGTTTGCCTCTTCATTATTTTACTCTCATCCTGGCTCTTTTACCCTTGTTTGAAAATGTAGTAGCCTGCTTCGCTTTTGCAAGGTTGTACTATATTCTTTTTTTTGGGTTGAATATTTTTGGAAAGAGAATTTGTTGTTAAATTCAATAAAAACTCAATGTTGCAGTCAGTTCTTTTTTTTTTTTAATTATAACTAGAATCCTGCTGGTCCTGTTGCCATGCAGAGTTGCCCAGAGCCTTTATGTGACCATGGATTTTCACTTCTTAGTTTGTTTGGTTAAGTTGCCCATGGATGCGAGGCAATATGGTTGGCAGATTCTCTATCTGTCAATCATCTTGTTTGGAGTTTCCTAGTTTTATTCACCTGGAGATTTTACTCATTGGTATCCTTTTGCTTATTGAATCATTGTTGGTATGAAAAGTTGTCCTGAATTCGGGGATTTATCTCGAGCATTATCCGTGAACTTTTGGGGTCAATCTGCTTGCTTTAATTAGAGTTCAGATTGTTGACTATTTAATGGAGTGCCGGAGCTGCAGTTTTTGCTCATTGCTGGCAGGTTTATGTATTGTATGCTCAAACTTCGTTAGATCTTGTAACAACAGGATGATTCCTTTGCATCCTTTGATATGGTTTTGAGATAACCTGGCCTTGAACAGCTTGGAGGCATTTATGCGTCTTTTGAATTTTTTAACATGCAATCTTGATGTCATTGCTAGTTGGTTCACCAGATGATTGATCATTATAGATATTATGGAATTGTTAGTTGATGCTACTCGCTGAGAAGGAAAATGATGCTCTTGTACCGCGGTGCTTTTTCCACTTTGCTGGCTTCTGTTTTAAAATCCCATGAAAGTTGTGGTTTTTTCACCGAGGTTGTATATTTTGTTTACAGGAACGTACATTGATAAGAAATGCCCATTCACTGGCACTGTTTCTGTCAGAGGACGTATCTTGGCCGGTACTTGCCACAGTGCAAAAATGAACAGAACCATTATTGTTAGGAGGAACTACCTTCACTGGGTCAAAAAATACCAGAGGCAAGGACTTGCTCTTTTTTTGTTTTCTACTTTAGTCCTAGTCCTGCTACCTTTTCTTCTGGTTCCTTTCAATAAAATGCCACTTCCTTGATTCCCCCCGCTGTGTACTAAGTGATATTTTTGTCTTGCTGATTATCGTTTAGATATGAGAAGAGGCACTCGAACATCCCAGCTCACATCTCCCCCTGTTTCCGGATCAAAGAAGGAGATCATGTTACCATTGGTCAATGCAGGTCTGCACCCGTCATCATTCCCCATCTAATCCAATTAATTTTCTTTGGCAGTAGCCAAAAGTCACTGCAGAATCATTATATATGTACCTTTTTACTTTGTATTGCAGGCCATTGTCCAAGACAGTGAGGTTTAATGTGTTGAAGGTCATCCCAGCAGGATCTTCTGGTGGTGCAAAGAAGGCTTTTACAGCAATGTAAGAAGCTGGCTTCTCTAATGATGTGATGGTGCCGGAATTTAATAGACCTATAGGCAATGACCTTCGCTATTTCACCAGTCTTTAGATTTAATTGAATGTATGGATGCTGTTCTTTTCTTTACTGTTCTCTTCTTTATGATATCCTAGATTTTTGTTCTGTTACTGTTACTATCGATGGAAGATCCAGATTTGCAATTTTGAGGATATTTATTGTTTCGTCCTGATAGGTGTTTATCATATGTGTTTTTAAGTCTGTCATACCCATCCTTCTCTAATCTCTCCCACGCAGAGCACCACCAAATCAGTGATCTTCTTTTCCTAGTTGCAGTTGCGCCGATAATTCTGTAGCCATTTGCTATCAACTATCGTTTGTTCTCGTTTGTTCTGGATGATTGGTGTGCTCATCATCATTGCAGGGTGAAAATTAAAGGTCCCCACAAGCTCTTGCTTACCGTGTGATAACTATACTTGTTATGGTTCGTTGCTTCATGCTTGATCAGGCAAGAGGTGTACTTCAAGGTTCAGACTTGTTTCTTAAGATTCCGGGTGCAGCGCGGTTCCTACACACATGGTAATGAGCGAGAGTAGAAAAGTTAAAAGAGGTTGCTACAACCAAAAGCAAGGGAAAATTAAGCTTTTACTGTAGTAGAATGTTTTAGCATAGCCACGTAAGGTTAGCATAAATGGCGAGACTTGACTTGGGGTATTATGACTGACGCCTTGACATGAACACGATGCCCTGATTATATTAAGTTGGTGTCGCGCCCCCGTTGCCTTGTACGCTTGTTTTAGGTTGTTGTTAGTCATATAAGCCTTGAGGCACTGGAGTTGTGGTAAACCCGAACTGATACCACTTGTAAGCGAATACATATGAAGGCTGCATCTACAGTAATATTTGACAGGATAAATATATAAATATCAATTTGTAGGAAGACATTAATGGTCTTCCATGTCCGTCGTCGTAGGTTTTGTTACGAATGCTCGAACTACTGGACTAAGAGAACAAGCGAGCATGCATGCTGGAGCGGCAGAGCAGGACCACAGTGGTCGAAGCTTGCAAATCAGCAGCAATGATGATAGTTGAAGCTCGTTACAATTACTTAGTAGTCTTGAACACGTGGCAGATTTAGTTAGTGATAGTTAGCTAGAAGCAGTTAGAAACAGTTAGCAACTGGAATGAATTGCATAAAAGCATCGTAAAGGATAACATGTTCATTAGGCAATAAGATTGATCAATTTAGCGGTACAAATTGTTAGCTCTCTGTCACTCAATTTCTTCAACTCTCCCTCAAATTTTCTTAAAACTCGCTGTTTGTTAATCAAGAGCCTTAACAATTGGTATAGAGCCAACAATCCTCGGTCAATCTTGAAGAATTTACATTAATCAAATAAAAAACATGGTGGGAAACAACATGACAAAGGCTTTGGAAGAACATGACAGGCTTTGAAGAACGAATGCAAAAAAATTGTCAAAAACTTCAAGAAAATAATGTTGTGATTCGAAAAGCGAAAGCATTCCAAGCAAAAGCCGATCGTCAAGAAAATCTAAGTCCAACTTCTTTCAAGAAGAGGTGCTAAAAAATGACTAAACTTTCTAAAGTTATTTATGTTCGTAACATGGGGCGTGAAATTTCTGAAAATAACATGCTTTAACTGCCTTGCCCATTCAGGATTATAACATAGCTTGTTGTGCTTCGTCCTGAAAACTAGGCTCTTCTCTTCAAATGTAAGATATTTATTATGTTATCAATGTTCTTCAAGACTATACCAATCTTCAGTTAACCATAAGAAAAATAATTGTTAATGTTAAATTCTCATCACATTAAGAACCCATTACAATGTATCAAAACACTTTCAATGAATTAAAATGCTTTTCTTTAACTAAATACAATTAGATTAGTTTTGGAGAGAAACGAGAAGTGAGTTTTGAAGAAAATAAAGTAAAGTTTTAATTATTTGAATAAAAAGAATGTTGTTTATTATGAATTGGCTTCTGGGTCCTTCGAAAATGAAGAGTTGGATGAAAAGATTGAGTTTCTAGTGCGAACGAGTAAAAAGTTGAGAATTATATGGATGAGTGATAAAAAAGAAAGAGAAGGGTGATTTTGAGGAAGTTGATGAGAAAAATAAGACTGAATTAAAGAAGACGAAGATCAAGGAGGATTCTTATGGATAACAGTTCATTAACAAACAGAAAACTGTCTGGATGTGAAAGCCTAAGCAGATCACCAAGGAAGAGAATACTTTTTTCTATAATAGCTTCAGCAATATTTGAAAGTACTATGTGGCTGCTATACACTTCTCTGTTAATGATCAATTGGAGGTCAAAGCTATTCTCCTTGTGCCAAGAAGAACTCTATTTGATTTGCTTGACACTCACAAGAAGATAAACAACATCAAGCTTTATTACCGGGGATTTTTATCATTTATGACTCTGAATAAAATTCTCAAGGTTATAAAAAAAATCATGTTTAGCCGTACTAAGTGTTAACTCTGTCTCTTTCAAATTCTACTAAAAATACCTCTATTTTAATTTATAAAAGTTGATCCTGTGTTTAAATGATTCTCTTGTTCTTGTTAAAAAAAATCTAAGCAAATACAACAAATAAAACACATCGTTAAAAACTCTGTAGGATTATAAAACTTAATTGCTGAAAACCATTCCAAGGATACAATATTTTGCTGTAAATCTCCGTGTAGTTTTCCCAGTAGTTGATAATGTGACAGCGAAAGCGAGTCATTGAAGTACTGGCACTTTAATTTATTCTTTCCCTGTGCTGGTGCTGCTTCAAATTCAAGCCAGAGTAAGCTTTAGAAATCCAAGCTATGATGGGTCCCACTTAAAGTTTTTCTCAAATGTCTCTTCGTGGAACTGGACCGTCTGTAGTCTGATATCATCATCAGCGGGCCCGGTTGCTTACATGTGGTTCTTGGTAAAGTCTTGTGCTTTCTTCTCTGTTATTTCCTTCCTCTGTCTCTGTATATTCAGTCTTTCTATAGCTCTTTGTTTGTGTTTCTCTCTTGAGCTCAAATAATAATAATAATAATAATAATAAAAAAAAAATATATGGGTTCAAGCAGCAGCAGGTTAAATGGGGCAACCCCATCTGTGTCAGGGACTAACAGTTTCAAGCGCAGAGCCCTTGCTTCTGTCTTTTGTGGTGGTTCTGCTTCTCAGTCTCCTATTGAGGTTCTTTAACAATCATTTCTCAGCTTTTCCATTAGCTCTCCCCTTTTTTTTTTTAATCAATTTGAAGTTCTTTAATTGAAGTTTAGTGCTAAAGGATTCTCTCGTTACTGACTGATGAATATAATTTAGTATTTGATGGTTTTCTTTAGT
The DNA here is from genome assembly GCA_015708895.1 of Populus ilicifolia. Lineage (NCBI taxonomy): Eukaryota > Viridiplantae > Streptophyta > Magnoliopsida > Malpighiales > Salicaceae > Populus > Populus ilicifolia. Next base: position 3,243,839 of record SRLM01000119.1, on the reverse strand, counting down.
TATCTATTTTTCAGTGGTTGCTCAAAAAAAAAATGTTAGAATAAAGTATATAAAAATGAATGGAAGCAAAATATAGAATCTTGAAGTCATGAAGTGGGTCTCTGATGTTTTATTTTCCCTTTTCCTCTCTTTCTTTCATATTAAATTAAAAAAAAAATTACTGCCTTGGAAATCGAAAGTTGACTGAACTATCTTGTAATGGAGTAATTCTGAGATCGATTTTGACTTTCAGATGGGCTATCATATGGATGAATCGTTGGCAGGATCTCTTGAAAATTTAGCTACTTTTCATGATGTGTCAGCAAGCTCCAAGCAGGCCTCATCTTCTAACTTCGGTTTGAAAACTGGGTCAAGTAGTTCCAGTGCTGAAAGTGGGGACTTATCTGGAAGTAGTAATGGTAATGTTGAGGATACTTCTGCCTTTAAAAATAGCGAGTCACAGTCTCAGCAGGTGAATATCATTGGCAGTACTATGCAAGCCCATGCAGTGAATGCTTCTGTAAAAGAACGGACACCAACAGCATCTGTCTCTGATGATACAGCAGTGGCAGGCGTTGTGGGTCAGGATTCTGGGAACCTGTATTCAGATGGGGAGTCCATTTCAGATGCAAATATGGATTTGTCTAATACAAGTTCTGTTATTCCTGCTTCCTTATTATCTCCACAACCATGTCCAGAATTTCTCTCATCTGAGAGGGAACGAGAAGCAAGAGCTGCAAGAGTGCTTCTTGTTGATGTGGTGAACATACATTCCAACATTTTGTCGATTAGCTTAGCAGAAATTAGTAACCGTGAGGCAAGAAGAAATAGTAGTAGGATGTTTTGGGATGCTTTCTCAAGAAGCAATTCCAGAAGGAATAGAGATTCTCCGACCATAGTTTTTACAACTAGTCATGCTGATGATCTAGGATCCCATGACAGATGGCTCCTTGATTTTGGTGGCGATCTACATTTCGATGGAGTTGGTCGTGAATCTAGATATCCTGGCACTAGAAGTCATCACAGGAGTGAACGACGATGGCAATCAAGGGTAATTTATTTATACGTTTCCTTCTTATTTATGCTATTTATGGGCGAAATTGGCAATAGACCCTCGAAAATTTTCTGTCTACAGAAAGCACATTGGATCATATGATCAATACTTTATCAAACTAGAGGTTCTTTGACGCATGCAATTCATTTGATTTAGAATTCCTATCATTACTTTTACCAGCCTATGCTTCATAGATTGCTATTTCCTGTTTATTTTTTATTTATTTTACATTTCCATTAATTATTTCAGAGAGAAACATTTCATGATGTACGTGATGAGCTAGGTTGGGAAACTTCCTTGTGTCCAGCTGGGCTTCATCCTAATGGTACATGCTCATGTGAATCCCCTTCTGTGGCTGTCGAGTCCAGCAGCCATGCAAGTATTTCACAAATAATTCTGCTGGCAGATGCACTTTTTGAGGTAAATGCTTTCTTTTAGGGTTACTGTTTTTGAGGTACTCTGCTAGTTCTATGCCTTGAGAAGTATCAACAGCTTGCATTGTGTGATGTTATTAGCTTCTCTTTCTCCAAAGGAGAATGTTTAGTGCAAATCACATCTTTTAACTTGCATGTCTTCCTTTACTGAAAGCATTGATGCACATAAACTCAAATGGTTCCTCCATGGCAACTACTGTCTATAAACCTTTTTGGCTGTACTAAATTATCAGGTACATTTTGTAAAGACTTGTGAAATGGAATGGATATGGGCTTGTAATATTTGTCTAATGCGAAGCATGTTCGCATGTTCATAATCATCACCTATGCAGAGTCGTCCTATACTCATAGTTCTTCGTAGTTTCTTATTACGTTTTTTTTCTAGGTTTTAGAGGAAATCCATCACCATCGCCTGTTCCTATCACCTCCCATGCTCTCACTTCCTGCTCCGGAAGCTGTTGTAAATTCGTTTCCTCTGAAGAATTATAAAAAGTTCCAGGGAACTGAAAATGTGGCACAGCATGAACAACAGTAAGTGCTATTTTTTTTTCATCATTTGAATATGCATTTACTTGTGTTGCCATCGTACTGTGATTTGATTTATGGAGAAAAAGGCAGCTTGGGTATTGTAATAGAGTGAAGAGGATTTCATAACTAAAACAATTCATGGATTTAAATAATATAGGTCTTTGTAGCTCTGACACACTGCAGAAAAAGTAGAAGTTCTAGGAACTAATCCAAGACTTGCTTTAACAATAATTTCCTCGCTTCTCTCACTCTCCTGCTACAACGAAAGGGGTAGCGCGAGAAAGATTTACCATTCTTCCTGTACGAACCCGAGACATGCTCTCTCCCCCCATTTGTACTTGCTTTTTGAATCTTGTTTTATAAGTGGTGAATTGGTAAAAAAAATTCTGACCATGTGAATTGTAGCGCAGGATCATGCTAACAATGAAATTTTGTTGAACTCGATCAAAATGTGAAAGCAAAAAATGTATAGATAGAAATGAAATGGAACAGTACAATATATAATGATGGTTGCCAGGTAGGCTCCAGTGTTTGAACAGCCGTCCTTCAAAGTCGAATTTTCCTGAATGGAATAGCACTTGAGCTTTGTGGAGAATTATTACACATAACTTTTGTTGCAATATCTCTCCACATCACTGCGCTTCTGGGACAGCATTTGGGGCCTCTAGGTTGATTTTCACTTCTCTTATCTCTGAATTCGTCAACCGTTCCGTTCTCTTGATCGGCACTTCATTCAATACGACTAGAGGAGCGTGAATCTATACAAGAGGCCTTAGTAGTAAATGTACTTCTATTTACTTTTTTTTTTCTGCAGATCAATTATATGAAACTTCATGCATAAATCAAGAACTTAGATCATTTATCTACCGGTCATGATTCGAATAATCAACATGCATGCTACTGTTTGTAGCAATGTTCACTTCCTTTCAAACGCCTTTAGAACTTATTTTTTGTTCTTTTCAATTAATCTTGACCAGTATTTAGCAAAAATAACTAATTTTGTTTGAAGGTGTCACATTTGCTTGGCTGATTACGAGGAAGGAGATAAAATTCGAGTTCTCCCATGTTCTCATGAATATCACATGTCATGTGTTGACAAATGGCTCAAGGAAATACATGGGTAAGCGATCACTACCATCCTTCTTGTTTAGTTGACCTGGGCTGATTATAAGTTGAGTTCTCATTGTTCTTTTGTCGGCTTTCAGTGCATGCCCTCTCTGCAGAGACGGTGTTTGCAAGGGAAATGTTGAAAGTCCAGCCTCAAACCCAGAGATCACATCACTGTGATGCATGTGTATAAAGACTCGTAAATAAAGCAAGGTTTTTTTTTCCTGAAATGCTTTGTAGCCTTTCCTCAAGATCACAAGGCAAGTTTATATGTTAGGAATTTTCTTCTTCCTTCCTTTTGATATCCTACTCTCTATGCTTTTCACCTGAACTTTGGCCTGCTGTGTAATCATATGCTGTCAACAGTTCTGGAAAATCTAATATTATCAAAGGGCCTTGAATAAGGTTATGGAAAGTTTGGTGCATGCAATGGGATTTGTGGTATGTCTGAGCCCCTAAGTTTTGTTGTTCCTAGTAATTTCAATCTTTATTCTTACATTCGGATCATTGATTTTGTCAACTTAATTCCAATCATTAAATTTGAAAACTAGGAAATATAAAAGTAGAAATAATAAAAAAATATGAGAAATATAAACAAAAAGAGAGAGAGAGCAAATTCTTTCGTACAATTTAACAGTTTGTACCAATAAAAAAATAAATTAATTAGGTGAGATTTTTTTGTTTTATGAATTGAATGAAATTAATTCTAAGAGTGATTTATATTTTTTTAAAAAATTATTACTCATCGAGTGAGTTGTTTAACATTATAAAGATTAATGAATGTTATTAAAAAAATCAATATAAAGACTAAAACATACATGATATAGTGAAATGAAAATTGATCTTCTCAAAGAAATTATATTTAATAATGAAAGAGTGAGAATTAGATGATAAAAAAAATGTGGATTTGGGATAAAATTATTATTTTTTTATTTTCAACTATGTTATATTTTGACGTTGCTTTGGTGGAAATATTTTATTTGATATATGATTGGTTGGATTAATCACTTCATTATAAAATTTATTTAGAGAAATGATTTGACACTTTAGAAAATTATGATTTAATTATATTATTTTTAGTAATGATTTTTTTTAATGATGATTATAAAATATTTTTAACTTAATTTTAATGTGTCGAGAAATTACCATTTTAAGTTGAAAAAACTGATGTTTTAAAGATTGCAAGTTCGATGATAATATATATCAAGAATTGAACAATTTTTTTTTTAATATTTTGTTATGTCTCACTCTTCATTAATTAAATAAAATATAAATATATTCACTTTGTTTTATATATTATTACCAAACACAACTTTGTTTACGTACTTTTATTCCGTCTCATCCAATTTATCTTAGTTATTTTTGTTTTTTACTGTATAGTAATCAACAGACAGTAACCAAACACTGCTGTAATAGAAAAAAAAGTTGTTATTTATCGTCCATGCCAGCAAGGTCACTGTATATATATATATGTTTTAAAGACAGTATAATATATACACATAGAAATATTTACATATCACATATACACGTGTTAGATTTATAATTTTATTATTTAATATATATACATACATCTTAATTACGTAAATTACTATTTTATTTTATATTAAATAATATAAATCTTTTATCCATTAATTATTAGACAGGATACACTATATTCCCAATGGATAGAAACACACAAACATTTTCTTATATTTTTAAAATACGCTTGTAATGCTTGGATATATCTAGTTTGTTCATTAAAAAAATTGGTCCAGTTCGTTCGTGTCGTAACTCTGGCCATCAATCTAGTTTAGTTAGGAGCTAAAACCCATCATTTTAGCATTCACAGTGAACTAATTGAATCAAAAGCTCTAGTTTGTTTGACATGCAGATCCTTCTCTTCAAGCACCCCCAACACTCCAGTGTGGTTTGTCTTCTTCCGTGTTTTTAGGCTGGGAGACGAAGGGACACAAAAAAAATAAAACATTTCATAACAGATCTGTGGAACTAATTTATATTTGATGGTAACTAGACCACACCTGCAACCAACAAGGTGGGAATGTTTTGTCAGACGGGGCATTGCTCAGTTTGTTTTTGTTACCAGAAGCATGCCAAGAGTGTGAATGAAGCAATGCGGCGTGCACAAAGAGAAAGATCCCCCCACCCAATAAATAAATAAATAAATAAATCTCATTTTTTTTTATAATATTATTGGAAACAGAAGATGGTATAGTCAATTATTCTATACAATACAATGATGCTCTCTCGTCTCCTGCATCATTAACCCCCAATAAAAATTATTATTTTTATTTTAGATTTTAGATTTTTTTTTAATTTTTGAATAGATTTGATATACTAATATTAAAAATAAATTTTAAAAAATAAAAAAATATTTCTCAAAACTTTTTTAAAAAATCATTATTACAATACTATATACATAAAACTTAACCCGCATCAAAATATTTTGATGTCAGGTGAATCTCTCCGCAATTGGATTAATTTAAACTAGAATTGATGCGTTTGCAAGGGGAAAGCAAAAATAAATACTTTCCTAGGATGATTACTCTTACATTCCAACACAGGATGATGACTAAATCCTGTTTGATCGGATTGGAATCTGATTGCCCACTCAACAAACCTTAATTCGCATGCTTCTTCTTTTCTTTTCTTATAACTATTTATAATATTACATGGTGAGATTTCTAAGTTGGGAAAGAACATTATCTTATTTAATAGTTTTTTTTTATGTGGGGTGTCTGGGCCAGCTTACGCGCACCACGACTAATCCACATGGTTCACTGAACATCCTGTAAGGCCAGTAAACAGGTAAGGCACCGCGGGGGTGACATGCAAGCATGGTAAGATTCAAACTCATATGCTGAAAAAAGGGACAAGTCCTTTCCACCGCTGGCTATAACCTCACATACAATAGTCTCTCACTTGCAATAGTATTTAGTTAATTGGAAGTGGGAGTTTTGTAATGGATAGAGCCCTGTTTTTTCTTACATTTATAACGGAGGGCAGAGCTGGACGACACAGCGCCCCCGCCTCCTCTTAAGAACTGCGAGCATTTATTAACTCAAGAGATTTCCATTCAATGACCCGGCAGGGGAAACCCATGCCATAAACCACCCCCGCCACCACTATAATCCATCTCGCGAGCATATTAGTACTATCTTATACACACCCGCACTTGTACAACACCAAACCCGCCCATTTTATCAGCTTTATATCTCTCTAAAAACCATAAAATGTCCGCTCCTTAATATTCGTTTATCCCTCTAAACAACACCGACGAGGCCAGCGATACAAGCGGAGGCGCCAAGTCGCCCTTTCAGAACCTAAACTCAAGCATTTTGATCATCATTTTAATCCTCTCCGTAACTCTATTAGTCTCTGTTTCTCTTTGTTTCCTCCTCCGTATCTTAAGCCGCCGTTCCGTCCGCCACCTGTCTCCCTCTAGAACCACCGCCACAGCTAGCACAATAACAACCTCATCCTCTAACCGCCTCTCCGGTAGCAACAACCATCGTGTTTCACCGGAAGATTTAGAGTCTTCCGTTGCTGACTCACTCCCTCTCTTCTCTTTCTCCTCCATCAAACACAGACCATCCTCTTCCCCTGAAATCTCCAGCGGCGATTGCGCGGTTTGTTTGTCGACGTTCGAACCAGAGGATATCCTGCGATTGCTTCCGCTCTGTTGTCATGCTTTCCATGCACATTGCATTGAAACATGGCTCAATTCTAACCAATCGTGTCCTCTTTGCCGGTCTCGTATTCATTTTTCGGAATCAGAGCTCGCCAAAGCTCTCCTTGAAGGTGACGCTCGTGGTGGTGATAGCTTCCGCCTTGAGATTGGCTCTATTAGCCGTCGAGAACATACTGCTCCTAACCCCGCGTCCTCTCTCTCTCCAGCCACAGCCTCCGCCGCTGCAGACGAGGATAGGAGCTCGTACCCAGTTGGTTCGTTTGATTATGTCGTGGAGGAGGAAGCAGAGGTTACTATCAGTCAATCCCACAGAAGGAGTATGTCGAAGGAGAGTGATCGCGGGGGTGGTCTGACATTGTCCGAGGAGCCGATTCTGGCAGCGGAAGTGGCTTCGGCGAGAGGAAGTTTGTTAAGAGAATATGTTGATAGGCTGTCTGCCTCTCTCTCTTCACGTACGACATCTTCTAGAGGTTCTGGAAGGTTATTTAACGGTAGCAGTGGCCGGAGCGAGATTGCCGGTGGCGGAGATTATGGTTTGGGGGCGAGTCGTGTTGGAGAAGAAATTAGTGAGCTGTTTCGTTGGCTTTCAGGGGTATGATTCGTGAATAGATGGGCTGTTCATGGGCAGTGATGGAATTCAAAAGTTCGTGCACGTTTCCTGGCCCCGTTCCATTGATTTGCTATGTTCACACTTCACACTATAAGGTGCAAACTGACACGAAGGGCTGAGAAATGGATTAAGAAAAAAAGAGTGGAAACTGTAGAACCAACGGTACCTTCCTTGCCTTGCCTTCAAACTTGTCCTTGCAGATATAGACTAAAGTATTAAGAAAATGACAGCCTTGGAGGCATTAACTTTGATGGATGATGATTGTTCATGGATGGCCCATTAAGACTTACATACATGCATCTTCATAAATGATTTGCTGCCTTTTAGAAATAATTTGATGGTTTTTTTTTTCTTTCAATTTCTTAAATGTGGGTGCTATTATAAATTGCAGGGAGACAAATCATGAAACAGTAGTATGAGATTTAGTTTAGCACGTATCAATTATATGATTGTACAGTGAGATATTTTTATTTTTTATAAAAAAATTATATGTACAGGTATTTTTAATTTGTTTTTTTAGTTTAAACAATGTAAATTTAAATAATTTTTTTATGTATATATATAATTAAATAAATCAAGAATCATTTGTGCTGATAAATAAATAAAAATTTATTAATGATGTTTAAAAATAAAACTTGAAAAATCAAGAAACAAATAGAAATCAAGATAATTAATATTGAAAGGAGGGATATTTATTCGGTTATGTTTACTAAATTTTTTAATCAAAATAACTTTTTTATTTAAGAAAACAATACTAGAAATAGAGACACATATTAAATTGATCAAATAAAATAAAAAAAAATCATGCAAGGCTGTACATATTAAAAATATTATTTTAATTTTTTTATTTTCAAAAATAAAATTCATCCATACCAAAGATGAAAAAAATTTATAAATGAATTATAAAAACTCTTCAAATTCAAATACATAACTAAAAAAATAATTATCATTTAAAAGAGGTTATCTAAAACAATAAAAGAGAGAAAGGGTATTAATTTAAATCTAAATTATTAAAATTTAGAAAAAAAAACCTTAAAAAGCATTAATCTTAAAAAGAAGAATTTTTTTTTTAAAAAAAGCAATGGCGAGACACAATCGGGCTTGGCTTTTGTTACGCCTTATATGATCAGATCTTTAATTTTTTTTGTTTGCAATTGTCTTCTATCCTATTATTTTTTTTAACAAAATTAGATGACATATTATCTTATTTGTTTAGATTTCAGCAATTTATGGTGGCTAGAAAATCAAGGCTTAAGTTTTTTTTTTTTTATCTAAAAGCTTATTATTCAACTCATTTTGACTAAAAATACCTATAAAAATATTGTGATAAACCTATCATTGACCGCAACAAACCGTCTTAAAAATTAAAATCAACTCAATATCATGTCTATTTTTTTACAAACTTTAAAAATAAAAAAACACTTAATATAAACTCTCCTTATCAAGTAGAACTATAATATTATTCATTTTAATGATCTAAATCGGTGTTAATAATATTTTTTTCTCTTTACAATTGGAATCCGACGATCTCTTTCTCTTTTCTCTGTTAACTGAGAATTAAAAAATAATAAAAATAATTTTTTATATCAAAATTGAATTGAAAAAACATTGAGGTACTGAAATTATATAATTTGTATGATTTTTAAAGTTTTAAGGATCCAAGTGCATTTCTTGTGAAACTTATGGTATATCATATCTATGTTTGATATCTTTTTTGTTTCAATCTTATATTTTTATAAAAAATAAAAATTAATTAATTTTTAATTATAATTCAAGAAAAAAAATTAAAGATTAAATTAAAAAAAAAATATAAAATTTTATGGCCATCTATAATAATACATGTGATGATGAATAATGGATCCTCGTATATTAAAAAAACCCCACATGTAAATACTTAATGGGGGTTGACATTATTTGAATTTTGTGATGTTGAATTCAATGTTGATGTTAATTGGTTGGTGACAGATAGCGAACAATCATATATATTTTACCTACATAGCATAATACTATACACTTCCTGGGCTCAAATTCATCACATTCACGTGAGGTGATACGGACCTTCAGATTAGTCTTAATTTTTTTTAGATTAACGTGGATGTCTGGGCCAGATTTTGCGTACCACGACTAATCCCACGGGCCTTGAAATTAACGACCATGTAAGCCTTCAATGATTATCATACGAGAGATTAATCTTAATTTGATTGGTTGCTGAGAGGTTCGTTCGTGGCTGAAATATCCATAGCCAAATAATTCATGGGTGCATCATAAAAAAAAATTTCTTGCCCAAGGGCTGGTGCAAATTTTAATTCAACCAAACGACCTAGCGTTTTTTTCTTCTAGAAACAAGGAATAAATTTAAAAAATAAAAGCTATGAAATTGTAAAAGAATTATAATTTTATACATTGTTTAAAAACATTACTCTAGATATTGAAGAATAGAGTTAGAAAAAATATCAATTTAAAGAATTAGTAAAAAAAAACTCAAGAAAAAACAATAAATAAAAAAATTCAAAATAATTATAATTATTTTCAAGATCAACAAAAAATTCTACATGAAGAAAATAAATAAAAAGAAGGGAACCTAGTCTATAATTTAATTAAATATTGAAAGATAAAAATAAAAATAAAATTATTTAAAAAAAACGAAGTAAATATAATACAAACTTTCTAAACCTAATCTAATTTCTATAACTAACAAGTGATAAAATTCTGGATTTAGGTTCAATCTACCAACCCTACATCTCATTCTTGAGGAAAAGAAAGCAAACAGTGAAGAGAAGCGGTGTAGGGTTCTTGAGAGAGAAGAGGTTATTTTTGTATCTTTGATTTGATATTATTGAAGCAAATTTGAGAATCTCCCTTGATTTGCTTGTTGATTTGAATTTCAAGAATTACATTTAGAATTCGAATAAACATCCTAGAAGGTTCTAAAAACAAGAATTGATCTTCAGAGAATTGATAACTTATTTAAGGATATCAACTTGATTTAATATAAAACAATAAGTTTCCTAAAGAATGCATTGTTTCATAAAAACAGAAGAAAAAAATGTAGATTGAGATGGAATCCATGATAAAAAGACGAATGGAAAAAGTAAACTTAATTGAGAGTTTCTGAGACTTGGAAATATTCAATTAAGATAAACGAAAAATTGTTTTATGGTTTGCACTTTGCAATACACTACAAAAGCGTTGACTCTTCCTCTTTCTTGTCCTCTCCACCGTCTCTCTTGTTTATTTTTCCAGAATACTATCGGACAATTTCTAGCTGTCTCTGTCTAAATGCTATCCGCGTCTCTAGTTTTCCTGTCTCGCTAACTCTTATTCCTCCTTTGCCTCAAACCCGGAAGATTTTGGTGCAAGTCTGGTGGGAACAACACCAACAAGCAGGATATCCAGGGGAATGGAATGCGATGGAATGGAATGCGATGGAACCAGTTCCAGAAATCAACAGGAGGGTTGCAGCATCAATGGTGAAAGAGATGAGAAGAAGGAAGGCAAGACAGAGAGATTTCATCTTGTTAATTCTTCATTCTGTTCATATGCTGCCAAAGTTTTTTTTTTATCACATAGAGCAACTAGTTCCAGACATTCGTACTTGACAAGAGAGCTTAGGAGGACATGAAACGCTGTGTATGAGTAATGCTGGTGCAATCAAAACGCTGCGTATTGGACTCCTCAACAATTGTAAAGTAACGGTCATATAATTTGAATCCAAGAACCCTGAAGTCTTCAATCCTATCAGACATTATTCTCACTGCCACTTCTCAATGCAACGGTTTCTGACAATAATGGAGATGGCCCTGCAACAATTGCGGATAAAGAAGCTATAATTCCCATCATTCTTGAAAGCCTCCCTTCCCATGCAGTTTTTGGCGAAGACCAAGTGGGATTCTAAAGATAGCAACACCATGCAGTTTTATTTGTCACAGGTTCCGGTTTGGTACTCTCATTGCTCTTCTTTACAAGGGGAAGCCTGTTCTTGGCATTATTTATCGATCTATTACGAAAGATAGATGGATAGGTGTAAAAGGGAGGAAAATAACCATGAATTGCGAAGAAGTGTCAGCGAGTGCCTGTCAGGATTTGGTTCGTTCGTGTGTAGGATGCAAGATCCAGATGCAGAGTTAGGATGGTGCAGAGTACAGGTCTAGGTCAGATATGGCATGATGGGAGCCCATTTGGCTTATGGTTTTATTACTGATTGGGAAGGCAACGAGCTTTTGTATGAAGGGATTCAAGAGAAAGTCCCGCTTGCTTTGTCATCTTAAGCTTGCCCTTTCATTTTCTTCACCTTTTTTTATCCTACCAAAGTTCGGTCTTTGATGTTACTTTTTTTATGGATTATACCATGTTCAATGTTGCTACTGATAATTATTGTAGATGGTAGAGGAAAGCCAAGCAGACATGAAGCATGATTACGTTAGGGATCAAAAGAAGAAAACGACTACCCTTGTAGCACGATTGAAGGCTTAATGAGTTTCTCGGTGAAGGTAACAAAAGAAAGTGCTATGGTCATTCAACAGCTTTACTTTGGCTCTAGCAAAAGAAAATATTCTTCGTTGCAATTACTGGTTCGTTAGGATTCAGGAGACCTCATGAGACCCTAGCTGCACAGAGTTTGAGTCTCCTCTAAATCCATCCCCTTCCAGGCGGGAGCAAGGCTCAACCTAATCGCCAGCGAGTATTTTTTTCTATTCAAATCGGCATTTATTTCCTCAGTAAACGAACAGATAATAATCGGTCACCTGGGCTAAAGGTCACATGCATAATTCACACTAGTGTCTACAATAATGCAATAGAGCTAAACAAGTGAAACACACACACACACAACATACGCAGCCAAACAAACCATTTCGGTTAAGGTGATCAACCAATCAGATTTTAGAGATCTTTGCTTTCTCAGTGAACAAAAAAATTTATCAGCTAGGAAGGACAAAACTGGAACTCGAAAGAAAACTAAGAATCAATCTCTCCAGAATGTCTAGAAATTATTCATATCTATTGACAAGAGTTGGGGACACCACTCCAGATCAAATTGGTACAAAAGAAACCTTATCTAAACTATGACATACTCGTGTATGTGTTTTACGTGGCCACTGGTGCTGGTGCTGGCGCTGGCATATATGACTCCAGAATCAATTGGGATCGCGAAGGTTGCATGACCTCCACAATTAGATATGTATACTTCCACTGCTTGTCCACTTTGTCTTTGAACATTTCAGCAGAAACCTTCCCAGCACCATGCGGCCCACGAATATAGAAATTGATCTACATTCGATGAGGCAACATGTAAGCAGATATGAAATTACAAAAAAAATCAAAATTATCCTTAATCTTATTTGTTCTTGTAGATTTTTCACTTTATTTCTTCTTTAAAAGGCAAGGAGACTGAGGGGACCATTCACACATGTTATACACATTCCTTGAACCTTTTGCATTTTCTTGGATACAAAGACAAAATTTCACTTGGATACTATGATGCTTCTCAGTTTACCTGGACATGTTCCACACCATCTTCATCAGTAAAGATCCTATTGGGAATACGTTGGCGAGCAGCACGATTTCTGCTTTCCTGACCATAACCCGTAATAGGAGATCCAATTCTCACTCTGACCTGATTCAAAGAACATATAATCTGAAGTGAACAACAAAATTGTAATAAGGATATCAACACAGAAAAACAGCAAAGCTTAGTAGCCAGAGAGAACCATATGAACATTTACAACCAGATCCTTCTGGATTCTGTCTATAACATTCACAATCTCCTTCACAGTTTTGTGACTTTGCATCTTGCCTTCAAGTTTTATTGACTTAAGAATTTGATTTCGCTATTTTAGTTTTGCCAATAAACTGTGCCTGACTGCTTGAACCAAAGCATCCACTGCCTCTCTTATTTTCAAATGACAATTGATAATAGCAATATGATTTATCACTAACTGCATAATCAGTCACTCAAGTTATTTGTTTATCATGGTTTATTCATATTAGGCTTGACCTTCCCGCTTTGGGACTCCCTGTAAAATACTCGGGGGCTTTCCACAACGGGCAACCTCAACTGATTATCCCATTGTAACATAATGTCTCATTTTCAGGTCCACCAACCATCATAAATAGAAGAGGAACAAGTGCTTTAAAATTGCAAGCCCAAGAAAAAGATTTATTAATTTTCACAAACCTGACTGTCATCTTGAATCCTTTTCAGAGCCTTGTTAAAGATCTTGTACCTATTACAGACCATGGTGCAAATCAGAGTGGAATAAGGGAAAAGGAGACAAAACTCGAATAGTTTATTTCTAACCATATTCATATAATTTAATTACAAAACACAACTCTTACTCTTTTGGTTCAAATATCAGTTCCTTAAAAACAGCATAAGCCGCAGCAGCTGCAACACCAAGTCCTGCAAGAATTATAATGCTGTAGGAAGCACCTTCTGTAAACGTCACAGGCTTCTCTGGGATATTGTATGTTGGAGCATCAAAAGGATCCTCAACAGTAGAAACGTCTTTTTTGGACTGTCCAGAGTGGCGGAACACAATTAATAGAGTCAAAACACGAGTTTCCAGAATAGCATCATACTCTTTGAAAAGAACACAAAGTGACACCATTATATAAAGTAGAAGGGAAAAATTAAAAAATTATGAAGTCAAGTTGGTTCATATGCTGCTAAGTTGGAGTACATAATCTATTAGTCAAACAAACTAAATTTAGAAACTTTGTCTGGAAAGAAACAGCTTGTTTCAAAAGTAAAGTATAAACAAATATTTATTGCCTACATGAAAATCTAGAACCACTCAGATAGCGATAGGATCCACATAAAAATAAGTCTATATTTCAGTTTAATATTTTATAGATAAATGGTTGACAGCATTGTCAAACACAATATTCATTCAGGTATTCAACAGTAATCAGGCAACCCAATAGGATGTGGTTAGAACATGAACATGAAAGCTCTTGAACTTCAATTTGAATTCAAACCTCAGATTGTTTATCCGTCTCTTTCTTTGAAGCTTTCGATGCAAAAGATCTAGCAAAGCAAATATTAATGGTGCTTTCCCCATGGGTTTCCATGATTTGAAAGGATGACCTAAGGCTAATCAAGTATTCTCTATTAGGCTGACCTCCATAGATAGCAGGGATACCTGCCAAATCTTATTGTCAAGAATTAATTTCCACAAAGAAGATAATCAATAAGCAAAACAACCTTGCTCCAGAACCAGTGGATATGCAAGTTGAACACTAAAATGTCAGTAAACTTGTAGCACTTTGTTTGCGTAAAAAAAAATTATGGCACCAACACTATATTATATGACTTGTATGCCTACAAGTCTTTTCCTGCCTTTAAGTTGGTTACCCAATATAAAAACTGTTCAGTATTAGAAGATCTTTGGTCCTTGTATAAATTCTCTTCCAAGCAAATAAAAAATGAGCTCTAGGATTAGCAAAGCAGTAAGCAAAATCAAAACTCCCATGATTACAATAGAACAAGGCAGAAATATCAAAACAATGCATGGTGTTTACTCAAACTTCAACCTGAGAGGCAGAGGGACAATTCTCACCAACAAGAGAGAAGACTATGACAGATTGGGTATATAAGAATTACACAAACATAATGATTCAATAACATGAAGCATAACATTAACTGACCATTATGCCGAAGTATGTCCTGCAGATTAGAAAGAGGTAGAAAAAAAATCAGTCTGCAGTTACAAGCTGAGGGAAAATGAACGTGGGAAAAACCACCTACCTCACCTTAGTCAAATGGCTGGCATTGGCACTAAAATGTCTCACGTAATCTGACTTTGGCAACTTTGTCAACATCAAAACATAACTTCAATCAAATACCAATACATCACATTTAACTAATAGGCTTATAGATATACAGTTTCCAACAAAAACTACTTCCTAATATAAGTTTGTCATAACAACTGTTAACCATTTGGTTTATTGATAAGACATTTCCAGAAGTAATTGAATAACCAAGTTGAGAAAAGGAGCCAACAATTAGAAAAAGGGCAGCTGTGACTAGAAATGAATAGTTCGTTGAATTCGTAAATCCATATAAAGCGCACACATGGGGAGGGGTGAAGAAGGAGGAGGGGTGAGTTTTATAATAAAACACAAAGGGAAAAGGAAAATTATAACCAGAAAGAGCATTTTTGTGGCTTCTCTCTCATTTGTGCCAGCTGAATATTTCTAATATCACTGATTTGTTTTAAAAGGCCAGAACCTGGAAAAATCTAGAACCCCAGGATGTCATTTGCCATTACATTATTTAGAACAAGAGCCAAAAAGAAAGTTCGGCATATCTGAAAAAGAAGCTATGATAATTTTTTTGTCCAGGAGGTTAATCCATTCATGGCGATGCTTTATAACAAGGACTTCAATAGGATTCAGGTCTCATTCCATACCTCAAAGTCATAATACAATGGAGGAAACATGCATTACTACTACAGTCATATTCAAGTCCTATTGTATTAAATATTTAGCCACAGAAAATTTCTTCGGACAACCATAATTATATACGAGGCACAAGCTAAATTTGAATTAAAAACCACAGGAAAAGCTGTAAAATAACCAGCTTCAACTCCGAAAGCAAGTCGCGGTGTCTCAAAGGTACAAAACTGAAACTAAAGAAGAAAAGGAGGAAAAAGACAAATATTTACCCTAGTGACTGAATTGCCAAGTGCACCTCTTTGCGCAACCATGGATGTTGAAAAGGCCGCCAAACCCACATCAGATACTCCCTTAAGAATTTTTCTGCCCAAAAATAAAGACAACCGTTTTTGAGATCTCAAAAGACCACTGCATCTCCTGACATGCTGCATTTTCTAACACTATAAAAATCTCTGCTTTTCTTCTCTTGGCAACAAAGAGATGAAAACTTTATTACAAAAACAACTCAATCTTCTCCTTGTATAAACAGGACTTACTTCGCCTAAAAAGGAACTTGAGAGAATAAGTTGAGACCCAGATATCATACAGTGCAGCACTATATTAGAGATGCTGAGAGAAACCCAAAAACCCAATGGCAAGCAAACTGGGGTTTGGTCGCAGACAAGTGCAAGAAACCAAGAAGGCATGAAACCTTTTTTCTTTGGGCTAACTCTTCGAAAACTTGGCCCATATATTAAAAGCCCAAATTTGAACCCAATGGATTGTTCATTCCCTCAAAAATCAGAGAGGAGGTGCCACCTAGCAGCTGCCAGAGGGAAAGTACAGACAGAGACAGCGAGGTAGAGAAAGGAGAAAGAAAGATAGAGTTTGTATTTGTAGAAGAAAAATAATTTGCTCCTTGCCTGGTCTATTTAACTCTACTTCCTTGCACCAGCTGGTCTTCTTAAGATTAGTACAAAGAGAACTTTTCAAGGATTTTTTAGATTCTGGGTTGTCTGCCAAAAGTTTAGAAACTAAGATTATGATAGGAAATCTGAAGAACGAATCTGTTTCCTTAGTCACCATGTTTCAATTTCAAAAGTAACTATTACTTTACTACAAGAAAGTCAAAACTTTTTATGATTGTTATCGGTGTTTGCAATTTCAAGATAAGTTGGTTATCGGAGTTGATATGATAAGATATGCTGATCAAAGGACTTGGTAGGATGCAATATACTGATGGTGCTATGATTTGTTCTGATTTGGTAATGGTCTAAAGAATAAGGAACTTTATTTTGGTAAGTTCATCCAACTTGGGTTGATGAGCTATGACTTTGACGAAGGTTATAACCCTTCAACTATTTACTGACCTAATTTCTGTTTTGTGCATTTTTAGATGGCCAGATGGGATGGAATTCTGTCCCTTCCTCTGCAGAATCCTCCTACTTTGGAATTTTCTGCTTCTGATATTATATGGTCAAAGGTTGAAGGCTGGCACGACAATTTAGATAGACTTGCTCTTATCCCTTTTGCTAGAGTGGATGATTTTGTAAGAGGCCAGTCTGCTTATAAAGACTGTCCAACAAGATTTAATGTTGAAGCTAGAAGGCGTCGGCCTTCTCAGACATCTTACAAGCAAAAGGTTGATGGCATCCTTAAGTATATATTGTAAGTTTCTTCCTTGTTTTGGCAGTTCCTACTTAGTGGTCGCTAATGCCGTGACTTGAGTGATCCATTTGAATTTTAGATATTGGTGTTCTTTTGGCCCTGATGATCACCGGAAAGGTGCATGGTATGGCCCAGTAGAACTACTTGTGTTCCCTGTAGCTTGGATAGTAACACCAAGATTCGCTAGTGCTGATGCACATAGATGGATGAGGGCACTTTACAAAAGGGTTCGTACTAAAAATCCTTCGCGGAAGTTGGCTGGGTTTATAGTGGATGATCCCTTGACAGACATCCTCACAATAAGGTAGGCAGTCAACTTTCTTTAATATGAATTTGGTGGTTATATACCTCTTGGTCATTTTTATTTGTTTTGATTAGTATTCCAGGGACCATATAGCCCATATCTATGAGGTTTTGCATGGGTTTGATATTGGCAATTCTTTGTGCTAGGAACCACTTCTTGTCTACCATTGCGATCTTAAAAGAAACTTTAATAATGTGCTTTTTAACACGTCTGTATAGCTGAACTGCAATATTTGGTGAACTTCTCATAAGAATTTGTAAGATGGGGCATCTGGAGATCTGTTTCAGATTCTCAATTTGAGTGAAGATCTGGGACTTGGTTTTTAAGATCGAGTGTTTGGCGGACATGTTGTGTCAGTCCAGGCAAATAGAGAATAATTTAGCCTCCTTGTCTCTTTTTGTACAATATATCTAAACAAAAACCTTATATGTTTATCTTTGTTGTTCTCATGGATGTGTTTCAGTGCTCCGTTTTGACATCTTTTTGGCGAGTTCGCCATGCTTGGCTTAAGAAACTAAAGAAGCGGTGCATGGAAACAGAATGGCTTGTCCAGATATCTATACGGCTTGGACAGACAGTAGATGATATTTGCAGAGGACAAGCAACTGTCGGTTTATTTGAAGTTCTCATGGAAGATTTTGTTGATGGCTCTAGCTTTATGGATTACTTCAAGGCTACCTGGTATCCTAGAATAGATTGATTAAAATTTCTTTTCTTTTCAATAGTAATTAAGATAGTGTAAACAGACTGGACGCATTCTTTCTGTTCTTCTCAATTTTCCTTAGTTGGTTTGCAATGGGCTTGGTATCTCAGTTGGAATGTAGATTGACGGGGCTGCATAGTATTGCATATTTTTCTAAAATATATGAAGTATTGCCCTAGAATCTTGGTGTTGGTTGGGTTTTTCACACAGGACCTCTAAAAATAAGATTTCCTTGTGTCAGGGAGTTGGACTACTGCACAAGAAACTCTTCCACTGGCAAGCCAAGAGACATGTGCAGCAATGGAATTTTACCACAACCAACTGAAAGTCAGGCTTTTGAATGAGAAGAAACCTGGAGTTTATCAGCGTGCTGATTAGTTGGTTGATAAGTTGGGTACAAAAGTGCATTCTTACTTCTGGCTTGATGAATACTCAGAAAAGTATGATTTTGCAAGATCCTGGAAAGATGAGTGGGTCGGTGGTTTAACATCTTGGCGCAAAGCATTGAAGATTCCAGACTCTGATGTTGTCATGGATGGTAGATGTGCAAAAGTTACTGACCAGTTTGATCGAGATAGGGTTTTTGTTGTCTGGAACCCTGGTTCAGAATTTGCTATTTGTTACTGCAGATAAGCAGAAATGGGCAACTTATGCGAGCATGTCTTTAAAGTTATTAAATTGTGTCATGATAAAAGGTGTAGGAAGTCATCTATTAGCCTCTTTCAATATAAACAGGCCCTGATCGATATGCTGCGCTGCCCACCTTATGATTGTTTGGTCCGTGACCATGCTGTTTCTCTAGCAGTTTCTGTACAGAGGGAATTAGATGGGTTAGTTAATTTAGATAGCTGCCATACAAATGCAGATGCCACATGGAGAAAAGCTGTGAACTCACTTGAGCAGCTGGTGGTTCGGGGGCCCAATTCCTCGAATCAAGATGGAGAATTGGTGAATGAGAATCATCATATCGACAAAGATGTGTCATCTCCAAATGAGAATGATTATCATGAAAGAGACAGACATGGGCTTTCACGCGGAATTACAGGTGATTTTGTTGAGGGTGTTAGAGGAGAATCGGTTTATGCTTAGATGGATATTGACCCATCGTCCAACTGCACTTCTCTTCCCAAAATACGATCTGTCGATGATGCAACTCAGAAACAAGCTTTGAATTCCCTTGAGTAGCAAATAAGTGTGACAAACTAGAAACAAGCTTTGAATTCCCTTGAGTAGCAAATAAGTGTGACAAACTCGTCAAATCAAGATAGAGAATTAATGAATGAGAGTGATCATATGGACAACGATGCGCCATCCCTCAACAGGAAAGATTGTCAGGGCAGACATGAGGTTTCTGACAGTCACAGAGGTGATATTGTCGATGCTATTGAAGAGCAGGTTTGCTCAGATGGATATTGACCCACCAACAGCCTGTATTTCTCCACCTGGATTGCTTTGTGTTAATGAAGTTGCGTCTGATGAAAGCTTAGAAAATAGAGGCAGGATTGTAAATAATGCAGGTTCTAGCACGAACAAGAGTCCACCTTCAATTGATATTTTGACTGATAAGGTAGACATGAACACAATAGTATAATGGATGTGGAACCATCATCCGTTAACATCCCTCCATCAGTGAAGGGGTCCATGAAGCAATGTGCAGTGACTTAACCAAAATATTGCTTGCAACAAGGATCCTAAGCCGTCAGTAATTAGTAACACAGGAGATGCAAGTACTGACAAGGCTTCTGACTCACAAATGATTGATAGAATTCAAACTTCGACGGGAACAACAGATGATGAAGTGATGAAACAAAAAAGTGAGGGTGGAAGCACAAAGCAGGTCTGAGAGCCACCTCTGTGATGACAAGCCATTAAATAGCGTTTGTGACAACAAAATAAGTAATTCAAATCTTTTTCATGATGCTAAGGCAGTTGACAGCTTGAACTCAGAATAGTTGCCGAGTTCCTCATCAGTAGCAGGGTGCGCATTGAAGAACAACCTTCTGGTAAGGTTGAAATCGAAGGAGCTGGTTCTTGTAAGAAGCCATCCTTGAGTGGTAAATTGGTTTTTACTAGAGGTACACATCAAAAGTGTGTTGCAAATGGAAAAAGTGATAATTAGATTGGCACTACCAGCCAGTTGGTTACTGTAAATGATATCAATTTTGAGGGAACTGGCTCAGATTGCTGATGGCTTGGTGGAAAGTCCAGTCTCTGATGAGGGCCATGAAGCTGCTTGTGATGCAGCTGGTGACGGCAAGCACTTGCTGGTCTGTGTTATCAATTTTCTCGCATTTTTTTCCCTTTGTATTTGTAAGTATACTGAAAGGCAATTCTGTGACATTATGATAATTTACCTGGTGAGAGAATTTAACATTTTTAGAAACAACCTTCGATTCATAGTCCTTGTAAAATTTTGTTTTTAGCAATGAACAATTACCTGAAGGTAGAGTATATGCTTGAAAGAGTTTACGAGGAGGAAGTGAGAAGAAACTCAACTAGTTGTCTGCCTTTGCATGGTGCACTAGGTGATGTTTTTGGAAAGCAAGTGGAAGTGAAAATTTCGGATCTTATTATACTCGTTATATCGGAAACTTTAATTTCCTTGTCTCAGGTTGTTGGAATTGTGATACAATTTATATTTCATAATTTTTTTTATATATTTTTTTTCAGATTATTTTGATATATTGTATTACAAACTTAATTTTATTTTTATGATTCTGTGATTTGTCAAAAGGATTCTATGGATAAAAGTCATACAGAGAGGTCCTTCACTTCTGTTTTGAAGAGCATTATTGTAAAACCTCTCTTGACTAATACTAATCGGCTTGAGAGCCAGTCTTCTTAGTTTAGATTATATTTTAATAGAAGTTAATTTGAAATTAACATAATGATGTTAATCACCGATTTAGTTAAAATTTAATTTGATTTAAAAAATTCTTCAAAATATAATTTTTTAATTTTTAAAAAATTTAAAATAAATTAATCAAGATTAACTTGTCCAAGCTATAACTTCAGATACCATAAACTAAATTAAATTTAAATAAAAAATTATGAAATGATATAATTATCTTTAATTTTACAAATATCATTATAATTTTAATCCGTAAGTTAACTCGTATCCATTCCTTTTTAATTTCCCTTAAAAAAAAAAAATTAGTTTTACCTCTTGAAGTTACGACGACGACAATTAAATTCAACCCAAATTATCATGCTGACATGTTGAATTAGTATTTGGTTTTAACTAACTTTTGATTTAAATCATTTTTAAAGTTTATTTAGTTAAATTTTGGTGAACCAGTGATCAATTCACGTTCTAATGAACTCATTTAAATTCAAATAAGACTTGGTCGGGTTAATTGAAAGAATTTAAAAAAATATATATAAAAAGAAGTTATTTTATTTTATTTTAATTTTGTCCAAAGTGATCTTGTTTGTGTTTTTTTTTTATTATTATTAAAACAATATTATTTTAAAATAAACTCAAATTAATTTATCGACCCACAAAGTGACCTGATAAACCTATTCCATCAGTTAGGGTTTTGTCAATCNAAATCGCCAATCTCTTTATTTGCCCAATTTAAATTAATATATGAAAAGGAATTTTAATTAGGCTGCATAACTCCCAGAACAAAAGGGCAAAAAACCCAGTTTACAAGAAAGGGCCTAAAACCCAAACTAAATCTGGACCCAAAGGTTACAAAGAAGCAGGGACATAAAGGTAACTTCATTACCAATTTGAACTGGAGAGAGAATGGGAGGATGTGTGGGCGTGTTGGTGGAGGGTAGTGGCAATAACCGCCTTAACTGCCACTTCCCCAAGACATACAAAAATACAGAAAAGAAAAAACATTCCTTTCTCATCTTCAAAAACATCATAGAACTGGGAACCCTGAACTTCTCTGTCGCAGAGAACAAGCAGCAACAGCAACATCAAAACACTAAGACACGGAGGAAGAAGAGAAGCAAATGCCTAGTATCCGGAAAATGGAAGGATTTAAGAAGGAAGAAATAAGGAAAGGGCCATGGAAAGCAGAAGAAGATGAAGTACTGATTATGCATGTTAAAAAATATGGTCCGAGGGATTGGAGCTCTGTTCGGTCCAAAGGCCTTTTACAACGAACTGGCAAATCGTGTCGTCTTCGTTGGGTTAATAAGCTTAGACCCAACTTGAAACAGTAAGTAACTTCACCCTTTTAAACTACACTCTAATCAATTTCATTTTGAGCTTGTTTTCAATTTTAATCACATGCATGTCAGTGATGAATTATAAAGATTTTGATTCTGGGATGTTTTAGATTCTCTTTCTTGATAGTCCATTGTAGCAATGGTTGATTGTCCAGAAATGGGCAGTGGTGGTATTTTTATTTCCTTGATTTTTGTGTCTGTGTGTGTGGTTTTATAGTGGGTGCAAGTTTTCAGCAGAGGAAGAGAGGGTGGTGATAGACTTGCAGGCAGAATTTGGGAACAAATGGGCTAGAATCGCCACTTATTTGTCTGGAAGGACTGATAATGACGTGAAGAATTTCTGGAGTAGCAGACAGAAGAGGCTGGCTAGGATTTTGCCGACTTCTGGAACACCTTCCTCTTCTAATTCCAAGCCACAGAAGAGTAAAAATGAAGTTCCTGTCTTTCAAGATGTTCCCACTTTGGAGGTAATTGGAAACTTTTGTCCCACTTGATTTCATAGAAAATTTTGGGATTTTTTAGTTGCTGCAAAAAGAAAGAACGGTTCTTGTCTGGTCTTTGTCGTGGACTTTTGATAGTATTTGATTGATTGGCTCTACGAAGAGTCTTGTTTGTAAGTTTTTCACCAGCTATGGAAGGATAATTTACTGTTTCCCCTTTGTTTATCTTGTGTAAAGGCTCCAATGTTCAGTTCTTCAATGGAGGAAGAGCCATCATCGAAGGCTTGTTCATCATCCTACTTGGATAACCTCGAACAGATAAGAATGATGTCATTACCGTCTCTGGTTAAGACTGATTTTCCAGACGGTTATGCAAATCCTGGTCAGTATGAGCCCCTGTCAACGATTCCCTTCCCTCAGATCCCACAGCCCCAACCAGGCCTTTTATTCTCACCAGAAAGCCATGAGCTCCTGGCTAGGCTAGATGACCCTTACTTTCTCAATGTGCTTGGAACCGCAGATGCTCCTGAACTTGGAGATGCAGCACAATTTTCACTTGGGCCTCCATTGTTTGATCCAGTATCAAGTTTTATGAATAGTGCAACGGATGTGAAGAATCATGCGACCCCAGATACCCTCTTCGATGAGTTTCCATCAAACATGTTTGATCATATTGAACCGCTTCCAAGTCCTTCAGAGTGGTGAAAGATTGATCACAAGGCTGTTTTTATGATGGTGTAGAAGGATGACCTCTTGAATAGTTTCTCTCGGCGAAAAATTTGGCATGTCTATCATGAGATTGTTGTTCAATCGACTTCTATTCTTTGCACTAACCTTCGGAACTATATATGTGATCTCTCTCTCACACACACATTTATACAGATGAAAATGGCTGCTAATCATGAAATTCCAGCCCATCTGTGCTTAGTTTTAGTATCTTGATCATTTTACTTTCATTTATTTTATTTATTTATTGGCTGTTCACTGATTCACGGATCCTGAGGAGAAGTGCAGGTATTGCCTCGCGGGGCAGAGCATCACCTTGTCTCTTTCACTCGCTTTCACTCGGTCATACCAGCATCAACATCCGACTGAAGGCAAGTTTGTGGTGTTGTGGGCTGATCTTGACATGTAGAATAACCCCATTTTTTTTCCTATGACGATTGAAAGCAATGTTTCAAAGAGATTAAACAGCTTCAAGCCATGCAAACTTCATCTTTCTTGTAAAATTGCGCAGGATAAACCCCTAACATCACCTGTACATTAAAAGATATCATGAAGACGAACACGTCCAAATCCATCCTACCCTATGGTAATTTCTCCAACAAAAGAAAACCATCAAAACAAGGAATTCACCATTTTCTACAGAAAGGGAGCTCAATCAAGGTTCATTTATAACGTTCAGGGTAACATTTAACCACACCAAAACCCAAAGAAAGTTTCCCTAATTGCCTCTTTTATGTTGTTTGCAATGAAAGCAATAACAGCTCCATTCCCTGATGGAACAATGGTATCTAATTGACCTTTACAATCAATTAGCCCTAAATTAAGAATCCCTTTGATCATACAAGTGCGCTTAAGGCAGCCCCCAAAGGTTGACAGAAGAAATGTTTAAAATGGTTTCTCGCAATAAACGAAAAAAGATCACATTTCATCATACATAGCGTCACTGGCCGTAGGGTTTGCAGAACAGTAACTGATGCCAGATTGACCATTTTGAGTGAGCACCTCAAACTCTCCAGCAGTAAATGACTTCTTTTCGTGGACAACAGATCTTCTTAGTTGTGAATATGCACAGTACTCTACGTCATAAACTGATATGTCTTTCAAAAATGCAGAAACTGAAACTCCTACTCCTTCCCCTGAATTTACAAGCGGTTAAACTTAAATAAGAACAGTTTATGAAGCACATAGAGAGTATAAAACCTTATTTCATGCATTTCCTACCATACAGAGACATGTTATGATCATAATCCAAAACACTGAGTTGATAAAATCAGAAGAGAATTAAAATTAAAACTAGTCCAACCAAATACTGATCTTACCATGTGTGACAAGGAGCAAGTTTTCTGAAGGGTATTTATCTGCAAGCGCCTTAATGATTTGTTCATATCTAGTCCTTGCACCCATCACCGTCTCTTCCCATTGCGGCAGCTACAATGTCTCAAGAAAATAGCCAATATTAGACACTAGAAGTGACATGTAGGCGTGATCTTATAACCCTTCCACTATACTAACCTCTTCATACACTGGTTTCACAGCATGATCCACCGTCCCAGTTGGTAGCATAGCTTCAAGCTCAGAGATATTGAACCCAAAGTTGCCGTCTTTGGGCGCACAATCACTTCCGATGGCTTCCCTATTCAGCATCTCACACAAACCATACTCGATAGAGACCTGAAAATGTACTATAAACAATCAAAACGAAAAAGCTTTCAAACAAATAGAGATCCATTAAAACAACAACACCAAAATAACTACAATCAATGATACAATAACACTGACTAACATGATATAGAACTCCAAATGAGGAAATATTCATTTGAGAAGAACTTCCAGAAAATAAAAATAAAAATCCCAACAAAATTTAATCAAAGCCGTTATCAATTCCATGAACATTTTATATAGATTTATCTTAGTTCGTTTCATTGTACTTATCATATACATTGGTAACTGTTTCATTGATTTGAACTAAAACCCGAACGGACACGGAATTAGTTTCAATTCAAGAAAGCTGATCCGAGGATACGAATTAAGCGCGTTAAAAATTATATGTATATAAAAAAAATACTTGATCTCGATTAAATCTGAGCGAAGATACTTAAAAATCATGATCACCGCAGGTCAATCTCATATGCCCAATCATTTCTTTGTAATCTCTAATTTAAAACGACGCCTTATTATAAATAGAGAAGGAAATAAGGAAAATAAACCACTCACCTTGAGTTTAGAGGAATCGATGGTGACACCGCGACTACTAACAACGTCAGGACCATCGTCGACGGCGCAGAGGGCAGAGACAACCTCGGAGGCGGTCTGGATACAGCGTAGGAAAGGAGAAACAAAGACCCGGTGGATAGGGAACCCAAGATCCGTTTTAAGTTTTCGACCAGTACAAAAAGCTCTGATCCGACCCGCTTCCACGAGTGGTGGATCCCACGGTTTAGAGGCTGTTGTGACCCATAACGGTTCGAGGCTGTCGATCCGGTCACCGTGTCTCATTACGACAACGTTTTGCAGGTGTATAGAATCGTTGATGGTGTTATTTCCTGGTAAGGGAGCGTCCATGTTTGCGAGGGAGAGGAAGGGACAAGAGAGTTTCTCAGGTGTGTTTCGCTCCTGAAGAGCACTTCCATGTCGTTACGTTCATGATCCGTGGTTTGCTGCGGCTAGAATTTATTTATTTTTAATAAATAGAAATATACAAGTTTTTTAAATTGTGTTTTTACAATAGAAATTTTAATTATAAAATAAAAAAATTTATTTATATATTTAATTAAATAACTTAAGAATTATTAATAAACACAAAAAAATATTAATATATCTCTTTGACTCATCGAGCTGCAATAATTCTTTGCTAACACAAATAAATTAATGTGTATGTTATTAATGTATTTTTTAATAGCAATATAAAAATAAAACCATGAATTGAAAAGTTAATGTTTAAATATAATAAATATAATAAAAATATGTAAGATTCCAAGCTCATTTTTAGTGTAGTAGAAAAATAATATAATATTATAACTGTTAGATTATTAAAACATCATTTTCTTAATCTTTATATAATATTTTTTGAAAGAAAAGGTGTAAAGAGAAAAATAAAAATAAATTAAAAAATAATGAAGATAAGAAAAAAATAAATAATATAAATTGACTAAGTGATAAATATTCAAAGTGTAAAAAATAAAAAAATATAAATAAATAAAGGAAAAGGTAGACAAATATTATAAAAATGAAGATAAGAGAAAAAAATAATAAAAATGTCAAGTATAAAGAGAAAAAAATAATAAAAATTGTTGTATATAAATATTAAAAAAATCTAAAAACTATATATTTACCACCTCTACAGTAAAAAAAATAAAGAAAATTTCAATTATATAATTTCTAAAACCATTTCCTTTTAGTATAAATATAACTAGTTTCTTGGCTAGTAGTTTTTGTTACTATCAAAAAAATATTTAAATAAAAAATGTTTAGATTGTAAAATTTTTTTTACAATCTAAACATTTTTTATTTAAATATTTTTTTGATAGTAACAAAAACTACTAGCCAAGAAACTAGTTATATTTATACTAAAAGGAAATGGTTTTAGAAATTAAATAATGATATCAAGAGAAGAAAAGTCAAAAGGAATTCAATAAAAAAATAAAAAAATAAAAAAGAGATTTTTAAAATAATAAAATATTTAGTGTTTTTATTAAACTTGATTTAACGAGTCAACCTTGAAATCTCTTAACTCAACTCCTTACCCAATTCATGTTTAAAATTAATTTGTATATGCATGATCTAATCGACTTCGTAAGTCTAGAAACAACCTGAAAATAATTTGACTTTAAAAAAAAATTAAAGATAACATATTTTGCTTTAATATTAAAAAATAACATATTAAATTAAATTAGGCTTTACAACTTAACACATCAAACCCATAACTTAAATTATGGACTCCATTAAATTTGAAAAAAATTAATTATTTTTATTCAATGATATTATAACAAAAATAAAAGCTTTAAAATTAAGTATTAACTAGGTATCAGAATGTTTATTTCAAATCATGATAAGTTCATTAAAAAATAAATTCAAATAAACTATGTTGACCAATTTAAAATTAATAAAATATTAAATAAAACTTTTTTAAAAAAATTAATCTAAAAAAAATGAAAGATATCATTCAAAAAAATAAAATAAAGGATCATCTTCTGCGTATGAACAGTAAAAGATATAAGAAAACCTAACTTTTCTGATATAATAGTTAATTTTTATTTATTTAATCAGAGAAATTTTGGCCTACATAATTACAATTGGAAATGATTGTTCTTTTCCCTAACTTGTCTTGTTTTGGTAACAATGTTTTTATTATACGAGTTTAAAGAACGGTTGATACAACGAAAGATTATTGAACCACTTAATTAAAGAATTATTTTATATTATATCAGAATCTTTATTTAAAAGTATAAACTATTATATTAGGTTTTAAAAATAATTTATATTATTGATTTTAGTTTTGATAGTTAAGAAATAATGAGAATTTTCTGGTGTATTCTAATTATACCTAAAAGAGCTTTTGACAAATATTATATTCTAAATCAATGTTTTTTGCACATAGGATTGATTTTTTTTCATTGTTTTTAAATTTTCAACGGTCAATTCATTTTTGAAGTGGGGTATCAATGAGAATTTTCTTTCTTTTTCTTATTATTTTTTAATTTGAACTCAAGAAAATAATATGATAGATGAATTCCTTGGCAAAAAGAAATCACATGACTAGGTACAATTTTCATTGTAATTTGAAGATTTTTAGGGTTCATAAATCTTTCCCAAATGATAATTTGTGAATTACACATCTAGAATATAAAACATATCATTAATTATTGTTAGATTAACTTGTTCCTCAATTAATACTAAGTTTAATCAATAATTTTTTTTCAAATATTTATCTGTTATCTTATTTTTTATATTTTTTTGTCAATTATTATTTGATTTATTAAATCATAATGAGATGGAGAAATAATTTATGACTACAAACTTTTAGGATTAAATACTATTAGTTAAGTGATAAATAGGGATACTTTACCATGATTTTGTGATTTTAGATTAAGAAAAATTTGAAGAATTTAATGAAAATTCAAATAATTTAATTTATATAAAAATATGTTAAATTATTAGATGGAGATATTTTTAATGTTATTTGAGAGAAAACATTGAGTAATTAAAGATTGTCAAATTTTCCATTGTTTATATATTTGTTTTAAAATATATAATTATTTAATTTTCCATGTCGTTGTTTATATATTTATTTTAAACTATATAATTATTTTACAAGCTTACAAACTATTTTTTTTATTTATCAACAATAAAACTTTTGAGTTATTCCATGTAAACCTTTTCATCAAAATTATCATGTAAGAAAGTTGTTTTTATAATATTTTAATATATTTTAAGCTACAATATCTATTAACACTTGTATATAAATTATTATTAAGACATGTGAATATATATCAAAATAATTCATATATTTTTATTATCTAAAACCACTAACAACAAGCTTAGCTTTATTTGTTAATAATGTCATCTACTTTTCCTTTTTTTTGAAGATCTATTTTTCACCTAATAATTTATTTATGAAAAGATGATTATTTATAATAATTTAATTTTGTTGTTGACTACTTCCTTTCAATAAAAAGTTTCCGGATTGGACTTTGATTAGGGGTAGGTTTTATACTCATTTTGTAACAATTATGTTAAAAATCAAAATTAAATATTTTGATTGTTTCTACTTGTTTTTTTTTCTTCTATACTCGGCTTTATCATTTTTTGATCGATGATGATTATTTGAGCTAGCCTTAATCATTATTTCAAGTGAAGTTTTTTTCAACAAGCACATAATTTTAAAAAATTTAACATTTCTTAATTTCATAATACTATTAGAATGAATATCCTTAATTATTGTATTGTATACAGGAAATTAATATGAACTACTATTATATATATATATGTATGTATTTGATAGATAAACAATCCACACTCTTAGGTTCTATTTTTACCTTTTTAGGATCATGTATTTTTATATTTGTAACATACCCCTGTATTTTGAGATATTTGCAAAAAGATCCCTTACATCTCTATAATTCATATAATGTTTTATCAAACGTTTTTTTATAAAATACTCTGTTAAATGTATTATTGACAATTAGAATTGTCCCCCTTACAAGCTATAAAGTATCCTAAACTTATTAATATGATATTCATTAATTGTGTCCTACAATGTTATCTTATTACGGAGAATATTAAGTTGTGGTTTCGTGGATAACATCATTTTAGGAACAAAATCTACTTAATTATGCTTTGTATTTATTACCTTTATCACTTCTTATTAGCTTTATTTTTTTACTAAGTTAATTTTCAAAATTATTCTTATAATGTTTAAACATTTTAAGAATTTTATTTTTGCTTTTAGACAAATAGATATGATATTTTCTTCTGCAATCATCCATAAAAGTAATATAATATTTTTTTTATATTTGAATTGTTAAAACTTTACTTCACCAATAATAAATTAAACCCAAAGATTAACTGTCTTTTTCATTTAAATAAAAACAAGTTTTTTTAATGAATTTTGACTTTATGTAAATCCGCACTTATAATTATTTTGGCAAAAATCATACTTGGTAACAAATCAAAGTTTATTAATTTTTATATAAAATTATAATTCACATGATCTAATCTATTATAACAAATATCATAAGACTTGAGCACTAAAAAAAAGAGGCATTATAATTTTAATTCTCCTTATTCATGGTTAAAATGGTCATTATATGAATTGTAAAAAGACCACCACTAGATACCCTGTTATATGAACATTTCAATTTTAAAGAGTACAAATTCACATTTTCAAAAACTAAATTAAAAATATTTTACCTTAATAATGATATAGATATTAAGTTCATCTTAATATCAACCACATGAAACATATTATTGAGGACTAGAATTTATCAACCATGTTTTCAACAACTTTTTTCAACAACTCTTCACATGAATAAAAATCATCCAATCAGTTTGAAAACGACTTAAAGATTTGTTAAGAGATATTGATACGATAGATTATTAAATCAAAATATATGAGTTTTGACTTTGAACTTTTTTTTGTAAAATACTATTGGATTTGCTTGTTAAATAATAAATGCGATGTCTTAGACTATTTAGCTTTTATGTAAATTAAAATAATAGTACTTTTACAGCTCTATACTTAGAGATTTTTTTTTGTTCTCACTATTGTGTTTGTTTTGGCTTTAGACAACTCTTGAATTTATGATTGCTTTAGAAAATTCAATTTTTATCAAAATTTAAAAAAAAACACCTATATTTTTTAACTCATATATATAATCTTTAATTAAAAGTATTATGTTATGTTTCCTTGATGTATTAAGGTTTAAAAATCATTAAGAGTTTAACTTATAATTTTATCATATTGTAACTAACATTTATTTCATCATAGAAATAAGCAAGAAATGAATTTTTTCTAATATTATCAAGAATGTTACATGACTTAATTTTTTATTTAAATTCAAATCATGGGATCTTCAATAAATTAAATATGATTATCATCATTATTTTTTTTTATCTTTTAAGGCTTTAAACCTATTTCTATTGATAAATTATATACAAACTCTCTAAACAAACTCATGATTAAAGCATCCATAATATTTTTAATTGAATTTAAAAATTAAAATAATATTTTTATGATATTTTTAATTAATACAATGAATTCCTAGGCATTTTATTTTATTTGCTAATGATACAAGTCTCTTTGCAAGAAAACTAGAGTATTTGCATGTTTGATAATATCAATAAATTTTTAAAGGATTTTTTATTTAAAAATATATTAAAATAATATTTTTTTATTTTATAAAATTTATTTTTAACACAAACACAAAAAAAAAAATTTCAAATAAAAAAAATATTTTTAAAAAACTCCGTCTGTGCCGGAAAAAACAAACTTGCACCATGTATGGACTCGTAGCAGCCAAGATGGACTCGAATATGAAACCAAAACGACGCCGCTGCTTCCCAGCCGTCAACCACGATCAACAAACACAGAACTTGTCCCCTAGTACAAGCAAGCAACATTCCATTCCAAGCACTCAACAGAAGCCGTCCGATATTTACCAACCAACGGATAAGATCTAACACAATCTCACCAACGCACTCTCGAGCCGCGTGTCTCCTCCTCGCACGTGACCAAACAAACCCGAACCCCCCATCAAAAAATTATGTTCTCAGGTGGCAGCATTCCCATCCTAGGAAGGAAACACTATCTCCAATTAATTTATCACTACTTCCCCCACTCTTTTCCCTTAAGGCTGACAGTCGACAGTACACGTGTGTAATTATTATAAGAAAAAGAAATCTGGCAACAACAATTTTTTTCCTAAACGTCAGGGAGAGAGAGGATTTAAATGAAAAGCTCTGCGCTTTGCAGGGCTATAAGAAGAAAAAAAAAGACTGAGCCAGGGACCTTATAAAAGCCCTCCCTTCCTCTTTCTGTGAAGAAGACAAATCGACAGCGTATTCGCGCGTTTAGCAGGTAATTTATTTTAATCTTTTTTGATCATTTGGATCTGTCCTGGTTGGATCTTTGTTTGTTTTTTTTTCCCTTCCTTTCAGATAATCGATTCTTTTGATGTCGTTTTATGGCTAAATTTCGGATTAATGGTGCTGTAAATCTGTTATATTTTTGGCAGTGGTTATGTTTGGCTGATTTTAGGTTAGATTGTTTGTATTCAGTGACAAATTGGTATTTTGAATGCAGTACAGTGTAAACTGAGCTAAAAGAGGGATTTTTTTTTAATTTTTGGTTAGTTTTGTTTATTAGTTAGATAAATTTGAATCAAGATAGCTAAAGCATGAGGAAAGTCTTATCGCTAATTTGAAATTATTTGTTTGCTGTAATGCGATGAGGAGATTGGCAATGCAAGTCTTTGGAATGTGTTGAATTTTGATGGAATCTTATCACTAATTTCTTATCGCTTGATTCTGAGATACTCTATTATGTCAATTGACAAAATTTCTGGATAGTTATTCCGTTACTGTTATCCGATCTAGAAGTTGTTTTTTTTTTGGCAGCATGTGTGTATTTTCTGTGTGCATGAGTAACTACTGCCAATTATTCATGTTTTGAGGGGGTGGCCTTTTTTTTTTCCACCTTCTCTGGTACAAGAGTTTGTGATGTTAGGTTAGAGTTGGACAAGCTTATGTGTAGATGATTGTTTTTTGATTTATTGACTTGACCTGGTCTTTGAGCAGCCTTGTTGAAGTGTTCTAATAATGTTTGGGCGTGCTCCGAGGAGGAGTGACAACAACAAATATTATGAGGTTCTGGGCGTGTCAAAGGGTGCAAGTCAAGATGAACTGAAGAAGGCTTATAGGAAAGCTGCCATAAAGAATCATCCTGATAAAGGTGGAGATCCTGAAAAGGTAGTTTCTCAAAACTGCTTTATATTAGTTGTGTAAGGTATATCTGATGCCTATTCAGCTCTGAACCATTTCCAATTTGTGCTTGGTAGCCAAATACTAGAAGCTCTAACATCTGCATCTGGGCATTTGACTGGCCAAGGCATGGTTGTGTTGGAGGCATGACATGTCAATTACGTCATGTTGGTTAAATGAATAGGTGCTGCAATGGTTTTTATTTCCTTTCGTTTTAATCTTCTGGGTGCTTGTTTGCTATGGTGGCTGATGTTATACACCTCTAGGATGTCCTGAGAACTTTTATTTTTGTATTACACCAAACAACGTGGCAAAATATTGGTTTAATTTTTGGAGAGTCTGAATGTTTAAGATCGGTGCACAAGTATCAAATTTGTTTGAATTGCCCTTACCTTTCGACTAAGCTTTCATTATATATAGGAAAAGTAGTGCTGTTATGCTGTACATAGTAATTACAAAGAGGAAATCTAGGAAACTAAATATAGTAAGGTAAATTTCCTATTTAAGCATTTACAGCTGTATGCTTGACTTCAGCCATTTTATTGACATCCCCCCTCAAATTGATGCGGGCTTATCCATAAGCATCAATTTGGTCGTAAGAAAATGATGACGTTGTCGTGTGAGAGTCTTGGTAAAAACATCAGCCACCTAAAGGTTGCTGGACACATGTGGAAGTGATATAGTTTGAGCTGCAAAGGCATCACGAATGAAGTGGCAGTCCACCTCAATATGCTTCGTGCGCTCATGGAAGATAGGATTGGCGGTAATGTGTATAGCACTTGTATTATCAACAAAAAGAGGAGTAGGAGCGCACTGCTGAAAACCAAGCTCAGCAAGGAGCCCGTGGAGCCAGATGATTTCGGAACAAGCTTGGGACATAGCCCTGTATTTAGACTCAGTAGAAGACTTGGAAACACGGTCTTGTTTCTTTCTCTTCCAGTATGTTCCTTGATTGTGTCACATGTAAGCTTGACAAAAGTAAAGTATTACCTTTTCCCTTTAAAGGCAGCAGAGCAACAAAGCTGTTTGAGATAGTTCATAGTGATGTTTGGGGAATTAGTCCTATCCTTTCTCATGCAGGATACAAGTATTTTGTAACCTTTATAGATGACTATAGCCATTATACATGGGTTTATTTCTTGCGGAACAAATCAGAAGTTTTCTCTATGTTCAAATTGTTCCTTGTACTAGTTAACACTCAATTTTCTGCTACTGTTAAAACTCTTAGATCAGATTCAGGAGGAGAGTATATGTCTAACGATTTCCAATCTTTCTTGCAATCTAACGGTATCATTTCTCAACGCTCATGTTCCTATACTCCTCAGCAAAATGGAGTAGCGGAACGCAAGAATCGCCATCTTTTGGATGTGGTCCGTACTTTGCTCCTTGAAAATTCTGTTCCTCCTAAGTTTTGGGTGGAAGCACTCATTACAGCAACTTATCTAATCAATAGACTTCCTTCACAAGTCTTGGGTCTAGAGTCTCCATATTTCCGGCTTCATCGTTGCCATCCTATATACACCAATCTTCACACCTTTGGGTGCGTATGCTTCATGCATCTTCCTCCACCTCATAGAAATAAACTTTCTGCTCAGTCAATTAGGTGTGCCTTTCTTGGATATAGCATTACTCAAAAGGGTTATCTATGTTTTGATCCACACACTAATCGAGTTCATGTTTCTAGAAATGTTATTTTCTTTGAAAATCAATGTTTCTTTCCTTTGCCTTCATCCTCGACCACTTCTCTTGCCTCTTTACCTTCTTTTGATGACTCTTCTCATCTCCAAAGTGCTCCAGTTGACAGGTTCAAGCCACATATGGTATACAAGAGAAGACTTCCAGTGCTCCCCCCTTCAGCTTCTGTCCTGTCATCTGCTCCTCCTTTGCACCCTTCCGTGGCTTCTGAGGTAACTGTTTTGGCTCCTTTACGCCGCTCCTCTAGAGTATCTGTGCCACCTGCTAAGTATGGATTTAACTCCTCTGTGGCACCTAATTCTACTGCTGCTCTCTCTACCACTTTATCCTCTATTGCTATTCCTACTGGTTATTCACAGGCAGCTAAAGAACCATGCTGGCAGCAAGCTATGCAGGAAGAATTACATGCTCTCGAAACTAATCAGACTTGGGACATTGTCGATTGTCCTTCTGGTGTGACTCCTCTTGGGTGTCGATGGGTCTATTCTGTTAAAATCAAGGCTGATGGCAGCTTGGACAGATATAAAGCACGATTGGTGGCTCTTGGAAACCATCAAAAATATGGAGTACATTATGAGGAGACTTTTGCTCCCGTAGCCAAAATGGGTACTATTCGAACAATTCTGGCTATCGCAGCATCTAA
Organism: Populus ilicifolia; assembly: GCA_015708895.1. Classification (NCBI taxonomy): domain Eukaryota; kingdom Viridiplantae; phylum Streptophyta; class Magnoliopsida; order Malpighiales; family Salicaceae; genus Populus; species Populus ilicifolia. The sequence goes on along the minus strand of SRLM01000119.1, from coordinate 3,208,222 downwards.
ACATTGGTGTTTACATCAATTGGACGTGAAGAATGCTTTTCTTCATGGTGATCTCACTGAAGATATATATATGCGACCACCAGCAGGCTTATTTTCCACTCCTACCTATGTTGTGTGTAAGTTACGCCGCTCCTTGTATGGTCTCAAACAAGCTCCTCGTGCTTGGTATGAGAGATTTACTTCTATCCTTCTTCAATTTGATTTCCTCAAAAGTAAATATGATGCATTCGCTACCAGCTGTCCCGACATCTGGTCCTGTACAATACAACCATGTTTTGAAAAGTATACATCACAGTTATTGTCCACAAACTGACCTACAGAAGCTAGATTTACAGCAAGCTTAGGTGAGACAAAAATATCCTTTAAAGGAGGTATATCACTAACAACTACAATGGGAAGAGCATTGCCATTAGCTGTTTGAATATGTGAGGATCCACAATATTTGCGAATATTACTTAAGCCACCAAAGGAGTTTGTCATATGATTGGAAGCACCTGAATCTAAGATCCAAGGAAGAGTCGAAGAACCAGTACCTTGAAGACCAAGTGTGGAGAAAGCACTCGCAATCATTTCTTGCACCATCTCTTTGGTTAATAAATGTGCTGGAGGCTGTGAGATAGGTGAGCCAACAAGAGGCTGTGGAGCAGAAGGACCAGTATTGGTAACAACAGTGTGATAAGCTTTGTTGATGCGAGGAGGACGAATAGAACATTCCTTAATAATGTGTCCTGGCTGTTTGCAGTAGTTGCAAAACTTATTTGGACAATGAGGTGCAATATGACCATACTTCTTACAACTATAGCATTGTATCTTGCTCATATCATGGTCTTTCCCTTTTCTGTAAGCAACATAAGCAACTGGGGCAACTCTGGTCTGCTCCATAATGGTTTGAGTATGGAGACGCTGTTCTTCACGCAAGAGTTCTCCAAAGCAAGCATCCAAGGATGGAACAGGATCACGATTGACAAGAGAGGCACGTACTGGTTCATATTCAGATCACAATTTCATTAGAAATTGGTCGCGTTGGCTGATTTTATGGACTTGCTGCACTACCAACACTCCTTCGGCAGAGATCTTAGCTGTAACAAGATCAGAATAGTCATTCCACAGAGTCAAAAATCCAGAATAGTAATCTTGAATAGAGAGATCTCCTTGGGTATAGTTAGCAATAGCCAACTCAAGCTGAAACTGCCGAGCATTGTTATCTTGGTTATAGACTTATGTGAGGTGATCCCACATAGCCTTTGCTGATTTATGAGGGCGCAAAGACAGGATCAGATGTGGCTCAATAGAACTGAGAATCCATGACATGATTTGTGCATCTTTGGCTGCCCATGCTGCCTTAGTAATAACAGATCCCTCAACAGCCAAGTCTTCTTTGTTGCTGTCATCTATATGGCTCCATAGCTCCTTTCCCTTGAGAAAGATCTCCAGCTGAAATGCCCAAGTAGTATAATTTTTGCCAGTAAATCTGACACAAACATTATCTGACTTTTCCATGATGCTATGACTGAGAGAGAAAAAAAAGACTAAGATTTTAGGAATTCTATGAGAGAGGCTCTGATACCATATCAAATTTGTTTGAATTGCCCTTACCTTTCGACTAGGCTTTCATTATATATAGAAAAAGTAGTGCTGTTGTGCTGTACATAGTAATTACAAAGAGGAAATCTAGGAAACTAAATATAGTAAGGTAAATTTTTTATTTAAGCATTTACAGCTGTATGCTTGACTTCAGCCTTTTTATTGACAACAAGAAATGCACTTGACATGTAAAGATTAAAAATTTGGTTGAAGACTGATCTGGGTGTTGAACTTCCTTCATCATCAAGATAAAACACAACAGTGAAAATGATTTATTTTTTTGTTATGATAGCCTGCTTATCAACTTCTAGTGTTATCATTGCAGAATTTGGAAGTCAAGGTGTTCACTAGCAGAGTTATTGATCTAGTCTGTTTATGTGTGCCTTCTGACACTCGTCTATTGGTCTTTTTTACCAGTTCAAGGAGTTGTCTCGAGCTTATGAAGTCCTTAGTGATCCAGATAAAAGAGATATTTATGATCAATATGGGGAAGATGCACTTAAGGAGGGGATGGGACCTGGTGGCAGCGACGGTCATAATCCATATGATATATTTGAATCATTTTTTGGTGGAGGAGGTTTTGGTGGTGAGACAGAGAGACTTCTTGATGCATCTTGCTATTATTAATATTGACTAATTATCTTAGATAAAAGTTCTCAAGTATCTGTACTTTGCAGGTGGTGGCAGCTCAAGAGGAAGAAGGCAGAAGCAAGGTGAAGATGTAGTGCACCCTCTGAAGGTTTCCTTGGAGGATTTGTACAACGGAACTTCCAAGAAACTCTCTCTTTCTAGAAACATTTTGTGTGCCAAATGTAAAGGGTGTGTCCTTTATCATATAACATATTAGTTTTCTTGAAATGTGTTTGTGCTTCCATGGCCACTTTTTTTTTTTTTTTTGTAGTGTGTGCATGTTGGAGGGTCTGCATTATCTTTTACTTTGAATTTAGCCTGTTGAACTCACTAGTTTTGCAGTTTCATCGATGAGATTGGCTGTGTTTTCTTCACACCTCATCCCCTATATTATTTGCAGGGTGTTATGGATCATTTTTTATTTAGTCTTTTGAACCAGTTCTCGTTAATAGTGTCAGTTGCAGTTTCATTGATGAAATTGGCTGCATTTTTCTTCACACCTCATCCCCCCCATTCTGTCATTTTCAGTAAAGGCTCAAAGAGTGGAGCCTCTGGGACATGTCGTGGCTGCCAAGGTACTGGAATGAAAGTTTCAATCCGACAGATTGGATTGGGCATGATCCAACAAATGCAGCATGTGTGTCCTGAATGCAGAGGCTCAGGTCGTTAACTGAAACAGATTCTTTCCCTTTGTTTTTGCCTTAACTGTCATTCTGAAATGCGTTCATAATTGGTGCAGGTGAGCTCATTAGTGAGAAGGATAAATGCCCTCATTGCAGAGGGAATAAGGTAACGCAGGAAAAGAGGGTGCTGGAAGTGCATGTTGAAAGGGGAATGCGACATGGCCAGAAGATAGTTTTTGAAGGTCAAGCTGATGAAGCTGTAAGTAAAATCAAATTGCATTTTTGAAGTGCTTCATTTATTAGCTTGGTCTAGTCTTGAACTTCTAACTTCTCACTGAACAGAAAGGCAACATTTGATTTTAAAGTATGAACGATGAGAACAAAAGATAGTCTGGTTTTTGGATATATATATATATATTTCTTTAATAATAGGCAGTACTTGGACAAAATTTTAGTTCGAAAAATTTCCAAGAAGTGGTGTTTTTTAGGTTTTGTTCAGTTCTTGCTACCCAGTGCAAGAATGGGCACATTTTATGATCATTTTTCTAAATGCCTACTTTGATATGTTGCAACACTTTACTATCAATTTTACAAATGCATATGAAGAGAGAGGGTTGTTCTTCAATTTATTTCCTGCTGTTGGACATTAATATAATTTTCGGTTGAACAAACACTGATCGTTTGACAGGGCTTGAGACATTCTCTTGTGCAATTACATTAAACAAAATCTTATTTTTTGTCATGTCATTTGCAGCCTGACACTGTTACAGGGGATATTGTTTTTGTATTGCAACTGAAAGAGCACTCCAAGTTTGAACGGAAAATGGACGATCTCTTTGTGGAACACTCTGTCAGTTTAACAGAGGCTCTTTGCGGGTATCAGTTTGCCCTTAACCATCTCGATGGTCGGCAGCTTCTTATTAAATCAAATCCTGGGGAGATCGTAAAACCTGGTATTGCTTGTAAATTGTTTTCCTTGAATATCATTCGGAGTTCCTCGTCATTAATCACTAGTAAGTTTTCTGAATTCAGGTCAATACAAAGCAATTAATGATGAAGGAATGCCACATCATAACAGGCCCTTCATGAAGGGCAAGCTCTATATCCATTTTAATGTGGAGTTCCCCGACTCGGGGACTCTTACCCCTGAGCAGTGCCGTACTTTAGAGACTATATTACCCCCAAGGCAAAGCAAAAACTTGTCAGAGATGGAGTTGGATAATTGCGAAGAGACAATTATGCATGATGTCAATATTGAGGAGGAGAAAAGGCGGAAACAGCAGCAGCGCCAGCAGCAGGAGGCATATGATGAGGATGATGATGAAGAAGAATCACCTATGCCCCGAGTGCAGTGTGCCCAGCAGTAAGCCAGATATTACAGTTCTATTATAATTTACGTCTTTTCCAGCTGGATTCTTTACTCTTGCTTTATGTCGATGATCTATGGTTTGTGTTATTTATCCCCGATTAGTCAATTTTTGACAGTTGAATTAAGATGTGCTGATATATACATGGATTCTATAATATTTTATTCCATAGACCATCTCAAAAATTTTCTCCCATCATCATCATTCACTCGCCACTCGATCATATCATGTTTTCGTGTATATAAATGAACTTGGGAGGCCCTTTAGCTAAAAACTGATGGGGTCTTGTCGGAAAATCTCGTTTTCCAAGCTTATCATGGGCTTGCTTGCAGAGAGGGAAAGAAGTCCAAGCTGCTCTTTTCCGATTTACGTTGTCCTCGTTTCCTGATTCGAATGTCGCTTAAATAGTTTTTTGTCATGAAGCTTCACTAATCTTCACTGTTCATTGAAATAGCCTAAAGCCTGCCTCTAAGGGAAATGTCATCCTCTCATGGCATGTCTGCTCATTAAATTGTTCATGATATTCGTGTGCTTTAGGGGCACAAACTGTTCTGAAGTCTTGAGTCAGAGTCTTCAGCTCCCAGGTTGGCTTGCTGCCTGTATAGACTTCCTGATTATTTACCAATCGCCATCTGTCAGTTCATGGAAGGCTATTGGAAAAATTATTTGACAAATAAACAAGCACGCGCGCGCGCACTCCAAAGAACTTTCCTAACACAGTGAGTTGGGCCGCATAACTCCTCACATGTATTGCACTCCCACTCCGAAAAACGTTTTGATTTTACCATAAATTTTATTGATCAGCATGCGACTTGAATCAACTGTGGTCGCTCCACCGTGGGCTCTGGTTGCGCAACCAATAGCAAGATTTGAGTTTGGCATGGGACGAGTGTCTGAAAAAAAGAAAAAGATGTTTTTTATGGCCCAAGAACTGGAATGACATGCTATTTCTTTCTTTTCTCTTATATCTGGCATGTCGTATCAATATACGTATAAGAAAATATCAAATTCATTCTTTAAGTGTTTTAGGACTTGCCCCTATATTAGTTTGACGTATTTAGGAAAATAAATCTTCTTGAATGCTGTAATTCTAGAAGTCAAGTGAGAGATTAATGTTTTGTTTACTTTCATAAATTAGTTTTTTTTTTTTCATCTCTAGTATTCCTATTTATCTCAAATTTAAGGATTTTTTTAATGTAGAACTAAGAAAACATGTTTATTATATTTTAAATAAAGAACAAGGGACTCGTTTGATTTAAACTGAAAATTGTAAAAGGAATGACCAAAAAATATCAGGTGAACTAATTGAGAGTTATTTTTATAGGGAGAAAACCAACTATTTTGATATCTTCCCGTTTCCTAGAAAACTGAAGGATTAGACGGCACACATTTCTAAAAAAACAATTTTCAAACTCAGTTAATAAATGCATTAAATCTTCTAAAATATTTTTTCTATAAAAACTGGAAATAAAAAAATCACAAGATACTACAGCCCTCAGCTTCTTGAAACCCTATTTGGAGTTACTATGACTAGTTTTAAGCAGTAGGATGTGTCCACTTTTTATATTTACATGGAAACATTGAAAAAGACTTTTCAAATCAATGTGTACACATTTAACTATAAAATATACTAAAAGATTTGGGATTTTTCCTGTGTTGGAAGTTGACGAGGTTGCATGTTGAAGTCTGGCTAGTTCAAAAAAAAAAAACGTTCAATGAATGTTGAAGTCTGGCTAACGAGTGAGAGAAAATCAACGAAACTCGGAATTCTGTGCTCTGAGTTAAGAACTTAAAATTGAAATATGTATTGGGAAGCACTCGCCGTCGTCACTGTCGTCATCGTCATTGTTGTCGACGATACAAATATCACAATAGGAAAAGGAATTCTCTAGGGGGGCTAGCTCAAGGGAAAACAACTACATGTGGTAGACAAATCTAGGGAAACTTGCCCATACCTTGTTTGGCAAGTGGCAAATTTCACGATGCATGTGTATATAATTATATTGAGCTAAATTCTAGTCTCGGCTGATTCTTGTTCATGTGCGCATTCAACAAATAAATATAATTACTAATTACTTTAGTTGAGTTTAGACACAAACTTCACAAGCAATTATCACTAAATTGACGCTCATTGACTAATCAAGCAATAGAGCTGATTTGACCGTTGATCGATCAAGAAGCCGCAATTAAAGATGAGATCTTGATATGGTGGCATGGCGATGGTGTTATTTCCTTTTCATGCTAGTTTTACACATTAAATTTCAATCGAAATTGAACACGTTATGTGCACGTAGCTTTTGTAGGGGCCACGACAATAATATTTTTGCTGATTTTGAATAAAAGATGATGTTGATATATATATATATATATATATATATATATATAAACAGATTTATTGAAATCAATAATACAGCAAATAAGATGCATTAATTTGTTACATTACAGAAACCACATAAAAACACATTTGCTGTAATAAACCACAAAACACTAACACTAATATATATATATTAAAGCAATGCACATCACATTAGAATAATCCCACAAAATATAGAGCTTTTTGATAGGTTGAGCTCTCACCTACTTGACCACGTTTCCCAAATTAATTATGTAAATTCTCTTATACTTATTGTAAATCGCATTTCAAGATAGTGCAAAACCTTCAAGTTAGTTTTGGGTCGTACTGGCTGGAGGTGTATGTACACACACACACATATATATGAGTTTGTTGAAGAGAAGTGCATTACATTATTGTCAGTATTCTTCCGGTAATAATTTACGGAAAGGGTTTCCAAAAGTTTAAGTTATCCAAAAATCGCTCTTAGTGTCATTTTGGTAAAGTGGAGCAAAAAATATATTCAATAACGAGGGTTCAAGTTATCTTTGTACGTAAAGAATTATAATACGAAGTTTGTTCATCGTTTCTGTTTATCTCTCGGATTCACATCTAGTTTAGATTTCATGATCTTCCTAGCAATACTTTGAATGATAGGTGGCCTGTAATACATCTAGAATAAGACCAATTCTTTTAATATAAAAAACATCAGCAAAATTATAACTTAAATCATAAACTCGATTGTAACTAATAACATAATTTTATAATAAAAAAAAGAGTGACATAAAATGGATTGCCTTAAAAAAATAAAAAGTGAACAAGATAATCTACATAAAAACAATGTTTGTCTAATAATTTTTTTTTAAAATTCAATTTTTAAAAAACCCAACACTAAAAAATAAAAATTAAAAAAAATGATGAGAGTTAATCTAAGTTAGTATCCCAAACCCACAATTTGAGTTGCGAGGTCAGGATAACTCTATATGAAAAAAATCTAAAAAGATTATGACCCTTTATTCCTAAGAATCCAGATGTAAAAGGATAAAATAAAAAAATAATTAATAAAAAAGAGCAAAAAAAATCCAGCAAACCTGAATAAAAACACTAAACCTTGCGAGTCGGATCATGCAAAGAAGATAACCTAATAGAAAATAAAACATAAAAAACTATGCAACCCATTTATCAAACTAATTCAATGCTAAAGGACAAAACTAAAAATATATTAAATTTTTAAAAAAACAACTCGAAAAGACCTGAGTCACTCTAAGTCATGGAATAAAAAAAACTACTTATAAAGAAAAATAAAAAAATCACAAAATATAATTTTCAACCAATAAAATGTTGAAATTAAAAAAGAAAATTATGTAAAAAAGATCTAAAAAAAATATTGATATCAATTTAGGTCAATATTAAATGATAGAATTGAAAAAAATTAATTTTAAAAAAAGACTTTGAACAAAAAAAAGAGAAATAAAAAAATTAATGATAAAATTAAAAATAAAATAAAATGGCACAACACTTTTTTTAAATAGAAAAATAGCATGAATCCTAATGAGAAAAGAGAAGAAAAAAAAGGGGGGGGGGGGTCTTAACACGCCTTCAACTATGACATGCATTACAACATTGAGAAGATTTCGTCGCAAAGCTTCCAATGCAACCATGGACTACGGATTTCCACTATCAAAGCAGCCACATGTATCTCTAGAATGTGACAACTATCCTTTATACGTTGGTATGTGTACCACACATGCTAGTAAGTTTCTTTGCCTGTTTATCCTAGTCAATCATACTTGTTTAATTTTTAATTTTGATATCTTAATATTTAATTGTTTTATATTATTATAAATTAATTTATTTTATTTTTTCAAACCAAGGATCAACCAAGCATCATAATTTTCCTTCTACATTATAAAAACCCCATACAACCAAAACAAATTATAAGTCAAATTCAAAATAAAATTAATGTAAAATGATCAAATTAAAAAGATAAAAGTTGAGTGATTGAGAAAACAAATCCTCCGTTGATTATGAGTACTTTATATTAGCAAATAAAAAGGACTAAAAATTTATTTAAGCTTTAAATTCTGTCCCCAAAGCTCTCATTCTTTCAAAAAATAATGAAATTAAATAAATTATAAATAAGCATCAATCAAATGATCAGATATCCCTTCTACATTTGCAAGGTCCCTATATATAAGCAACATAAAATAAAAATTACCAATACTAATTTTAAATCAATATTATATTAAAAAACCAAATAAAAAAATTAAAAAAAATAAAATAAAAAAATATAAACAAGAAAAAAGTTTTCACCATACCATCACATAATAATGAAAGCTCTTACATAGCACAATGAAACATGGGTGTTTTTTTTTTCAATTTTAATGGAGTGTGAACATGATCTTAATAACATTTTAATTTCCAACGCAACATTTTGGTTTTATTTTTCTAATTTTTTTGGTCTGACGCCAATACAATATCCGATCTGGCATATAATAGCAATCAATATAAACATATATAGGAAGCAGGGACGCAGGCACTGCCAAGCCAAGTTTTGGAGGATCCAAACAGAATTAGGAATTAATAGTGTTCCAATGAAGTACTTTTTTGAATTGACTATGTTCTCTTAATTACTCAAATAATCTTCTAATATGATCTCTCCATCTTGTCATTTTATATTGCAATAACACGATCCATGTTCGTATATCTAGTTGAAATAATAAATATTTTAATTATATTAATAATTCATCTGTTAATTTTAATTAATTATAAATAGTTTGTAATTAGTTTCATGCATTTCTCTGCAAAATCGGTATAATTAATTAAACAAGCAATATACAAGGATAAAAGAAATGGCAACGAAAGCAAAAGATATCGATACTGACAATGAAACGGGCTATGCTTCCATAAGCCGAGACAAACCATCAGTACTGTAAAATGGTGGGGAAGAAGAAGGAGAAGAAGAATGAATGATCTCAGACTTCCAACCACTCTGATAATACATACAGGTTGTAAACTGTGTTCAGGATTAAACCCTTGAAAGAAGGTAAGATCGAGAAGAACAATTCCTTCTTCAATTTATGTATATCATTGGCTAGAAATCCTGGCATTGGACCCACTACCATGTGAGCCATCGTGTGTAAGATTGTGATGTGTGTTTCTTGAAGTAATTTCGATTCGAAAAAATCCCAATAAATTGTTATATATTTGTGGGTTATGTTTGCAAGGGGAGATTAATTTCTTTTTTTAAAAGAAAATATACATAGGAAATGCCAATTTGTTACTATTAATTCATGTGTTCGTGTGTAGCATCAGTTGTCCCCATCCCCTTTTAACATAACCCACTTGAAGGTACTCCTCGATCAATCAATCTTGACACTATTGCTTATAAAAATAAATTACTTTATTTCAACTCTCCGCCTTCCTCCCTGTATTTTGCAAGCCTTAAGGCTATACCTTACGTGATTAACGTATATATGGTTTTCAGCAACTAGAAGAAATCTGTATATAAAATTGAAACAGTGCGGCAAGGGTTGTAGCTGACGTGGGCCAACCATGTTGAGACATTATTGGGTCAAGTTGAAGAAGACATGTCGACAAAGCACGAGATCCGAGTCTGATATTCATATTTCTCTGCTACACACTCATGCAAAAGAAATAAAAATTCTTACGAACCAGAATTAGGGCGAAAAACATCCATGGGTCCATCGGCAAATATTTATGCTGAATTCACGCTGTGGATGAGCGCAGAATATGACCTACCGTTGATCTCTCGTGGAAAAGAAGAAGGGAAGATTGATAAATAAATGAGAGGCATAGTGTGGTGCTGTGGTGGTGCACGTTTCTATGGGAATTGAAGAACGATCTGTACAGGGTAGAAACTGACATGGAGCTCGAATAAGCCAGAGCAAGTAACAAAAAATCTCGAAATATTAAAAGAAGGGCTTAAGGCATGCATTATTATCATTTGAATTGCCACACATGGGCACCAAATTAGATGAACTGTAGTGTAGTCCCTCGGTGTCGTGTACCCATGAGCTTCTTTATATCCTTTTTTTTATCTGTTTTCTATGTACATGCACACATATATAAATATACTCAATTCCTTAATTTTAATATAAATCAACGAAAGAAAGAATCGTCATAAAAAGCTACCAATTTTATGTGACAATCACTCAACATTTCTCTTTAGCTCCACACAACTTTGCTACTCGCTCTAGCCAGAGACCTCCCAATCATGGGAAAAAATATCAACCTTGCCTCATCTTCCACTAACACCTCCACCACCAAGGGGAACATCTCTTCCTCCTCCACACCCATTTCATGCATTAAGTACCGAGGCTCAAAGAAAGAAGAGAATTCTATTGCTCCAAGAGTATCAGGAAAAGCTCAAGAATTACAGAGTAGTGGCAACGAGGGTTGTAAAAGGCGAAAGACCACCGAGAATGAGAAAAATGGGAAGCATCCGACATATAGAGGAGTGAGGATGAGAAGTTGGGGCAAATGGGTGTCTGAAATCAGAGAGCCAAGGAAGAAGTCGAGAATATGGCTTGGAACATACCCTACAGCTGAAATGGCAGCTCGAGCACATGATGTAGCCGCGTTAGCCATCAAAGGGGGCTCAGCTTATCTCAATTTTCCTGAATTTGCTCGTGAACTTCCTCCCCCACTCAGCAAGTCCCCTAAGGACATTCAAGCTGCAGCCGCCAAGGCAGCGGCTGCATCGTTCAATGAAACAAGATACTGTGAAGGTGAAGGTGGGGGCGAAGCCGAGCTTAACGTTTCGAATTTATCAGATAGTTTGGCCATGGACAATACACAAGAATCAAGTAGTTCTCCTTCTACTGAGTCTGATGAAACATTGTTTGACCTTCCTGATCTCTTCATCGATGGCGTTCATCACAGTGATGGATTTTGCTATTATTCTTCATCATGGCAATTATGCGCAGCCGATACTGGCTTCCGGCTTGGAGAGCCTTTTTTATGGGAGTACTAGAAGGTATTTTCTTGGCAACAAGTAAATAAACCCCAAAAATTGAACACGCTTATCATGACCAAACTCATTGGAGTCTCTGAGAGCAGAAGCCCGGCCATTTGTCAAGATTCTCACAAAAAGAGACTCGAACCCAAAATCTGTCTGTGGAGATATATACAGGCTCGCAATTTGCTGCCATCCAGATTGGGTTCGGTGTAGCATAGAACGAAAAGAAGTTAGGTTTTCTTTCTCTCTTTCTTTCTTGCTTGCTAAGTTGATTGATTGATTACATGGCCCTTGACAGAAGGGACTTGAACATGACCGCACTGTAATACATGAGAGCCCAATAAAAATGATTTTTAATCTGTTCTGTTCTTCAGTATATGCTATTCACATTTTGTTTTACTTTTATCCCATCCATCTATGTTGCTACAATACTTCTTTCTCTTTGCAACATGAACTTGCAGGCTGCAGCCCCGTTTATTTTTTGTTCTTCTCCTCCCAAAAGAAGAGACATGCATTCGTATCTTTACACAGAGGATTTAATCCTTAGATTAAGCGAGGGCAGTAACTATAAAATATCATTTATCTGTCTATTATTATTGATGTCACTGCTACTATCATAATTGTCGGGGGCGGTACTGTGATGGGCTTAGTCACCAGCGCAATTCACGAGGGTGAAAATAACCTTTGCTAGATTTAGATACCGTATCTTGACAGTGAAACTTTAAACATTTTGACATGTACGGTATCCGCCATGACAGATCTACGTGCTGATATTTTTTTCTTAGGAGACGGTTCATAGGTTGAATCGCATCATATACAAGGCAATGATGACTTTAGAACCCGGCCCTTTATCTTTTTCTTTACTGTCTTTTCAAAATAAAAGACAATACAAAGAAAAGAAAACATGGTGCCATACATCTTAGGATAATCAATGGGGTCTGGGGGAACATATATATATAGTTTTCTGCCTCTGGATCTTCTTTTTTCCTTCCTTTCCTACAATGGTTATGCCAGAGAACCTATACATTTAGATTCCCAACCTGTATGGACATACATATAGGTACCTGAACAAGGTGACAACACCATCTACCTGAAGGCTTTTTTTTAAAAAAAAAAAGTTAGTGAAGGAGTCATATTCTATTTAGAAAAAGCGAAGGGCCCCCATGTATTCCATTAAATGTTTTGAATCCACTATCTATGTATTAGTGATAACTGACCTCACCCCCATGAATACCTCTCTTCTTTCGTATTCTCTCCATTCTTTTTTCGCTACGCTCCATCTAGCCACCGGCTTAAAAATCAGAACGGACAAAAACATAATATCTTGCCGCCATTAACAAATCTTGAACATATCATTAACAACTAATCCTGTGTACCTAATCACTGGCCTAATTATTTTGATTTTGAAAACTAGTTACGGTTAACAACTCGGTAGATAAATTATGGTGTTAGAATATGGAAACAAGCTATATATATATATATGTTAAATGTTTGTGACAATCTAGTGTACGTAATTAGATAGATTTTTAAATGCAGAGACCTTTTCTGATCTATATAAATTGACTAATCCAGTCACATTATAAAAGCTAAGAGCAGTTTTGGTTCACTCGAACCTTGGTTCTTCTAACAAGTCCAAAAGTGGTACAGATGATTTTAGGACTTTTTATAAGAATAGTATAGTCTAAAAAAATATTTTAAAAAATAGCATGATTGATTGAAGGTTAAAAATATTTTTTTGACACAGCAAATAAAATAAAATTTAAACCTAGAATGTAGGTTTTTTTTTTATACATGGTTCATATAAATAATAAGCAATTCTATCACCGAAGATGTGATGTGTTTGTTCTTGCTTGATAAAATCCTATCATCTAAGGTTCAAAAAAAATAAATTGGAAGTGGTTTGTAAGACACCGTATCCAAGAAAAATACTGAAAATAACTATGTCTTCAGAGCTATACTCTCTTTTATTGGCTAACATAGTTCCAATACTCTCTCTAAATAGATAATTATATGTAGTGATATTTTTAGTTTATCTAATGCCTTTTTTTCCTGATGAATAACACATCATTGTTTTCATAAGTTTCAGATATTGTTTGTTATACACCATAAATCTCAACAATTGAATCAATAAGGAATCATAAATTCTGTATGAACTAAAATGAATGAATGAAATAATTTAAAATATGATTTTTTTTCTTAATCTTAAATTTTGGTTCGTTAAAAGATCATATCTTAGATAAGTTACAAAATTTTCCATAGAGAAATCATATAAACTTATTGAAAAGACTATGATATATAGGTATAAACATATATTGGATCAAACTTTATAGTATGACTTGCCATTATTGTTTATAAATATATCTCTATTGAATAAGATTTTTCAAAGTTCTATACCATAATAGAAATTTTTTTATTTTCTAGGAAAGGTTTAAGCATAATTATATTTTTTTTCCTTGCATTATTGATTGAAAAAAGAATCCATGAACACAAGTGCTCGTGGGGCTCGTGTGTTGGTAAGTAAATGCAAGGGTATGCAATAACAAAGATAGGAACTTGGAATTTAGAATTATTGTAAATTGCTGATTTTTTATTATTTTCATGATTTCAATTTGATTTTAATATTTAATATTTTTTACATGATTTTTCATAGTAAGTATACGTTTACAAGTAAAATTATATGATTTACATGTCAATTTGTGATTTTAATAACCTTAACACAACTTTTTTTATATATACTATTAAGAATAATGCAATTTATAAGATTGTACAATCTATAAGTTGCATTATTTTTAAAGCACAATTTATAGGTTGCATTGTTCTCAAAAACATGATTTTTTTTAAATATGAAAGTTATTTTGTTTAAAATAATGCAACCTATATATTGCATTGTTCCTAACTATACAATCCATATGGTTTGCACTATTATGAACAATGTAAACTTTTTATTTAAAATGTCCTTTATGTTTTTCCTCATTTCTCATATGCTTTACTTTTCTGCTTCAACCACCCAACTATATTTAATTTGTTGACCCAATCTATAATATTGACATGTATCAAAACTCATATATTTTTTTAAGGAATTAATATACTAAGTCTCTGATACAACTAAAAGCCTTAAGATAGAAAACTAGAAATTAATATACTAGGTCTTAGATAGAACAAAAAGCTTTAAGATAAAGAACTAGTCGAGGTAGAAAGAGATCTTTTTGGTTTAAGATGGGTGCAAGAGAATAGCATACCCAAAACATATGTAGCATATGTAGTGAGAGAGAGGAAAAACAAAATTGTTGAATTGGATAATATATATGAACATATTATTGGTGTACATTAATGTTATTTGTTATTATTTTATGTTAATGTTATTTCTTATTGTATTATATTTTATTGTTTGAAATATTAGGATATATTTAAATCTTACAAGTTTGTTTTAAGATTATATCATATATAAGAGGTGGTGGTTCAGGTTTATAGGGAGTCTTTTAACATAGTTAAGAATACCCGACATGTTAGGAGAGTATTTTTGTGGCTAGTCCTATTGATTGGTTGGTTCTATTATTGCAAAAACATTGTACGAGGAGGACATATAAATATACCTTTTATTATATTCAACCTTGTTCATAACATTACAATCATACTAATATTAGATAATTTAATAATTCTATAATAGCCGACTTCACTCAGCCCATGATTTAACTTGATGGTGAATGCCTATGAAATTGCTAATAATTTATTGTAAATCATACACCTATTTCATAATAGTTCATCACAATCTTTTAAAAGATAAAAAAACCTAGCTCTTCATCTATAACTAATTGTTATCATTGTATCTATAATCATATTCTTACAACGATAATTATTATTATTTATGATATAACGATAACTATTATCATTTATGACTCCATGCACATTATTAGAACTAGAAGTTGACTTAACTATTATTTTTGTCATGGCCTTATAAATAACATAGGGTTCTCTGTGTGTAAATCAACACAAATATTTTTCTACTAATCTTTTTTGTATAAGATGCATTATAACAGTATCTAAATTGATAAACTTTTTATTTTTACATCTCTTATATGAACATCTAATACCTCATCCATTAGTATTTCTTTAATTAAATAATTTGTAATTAATAAACTCTGGACTTTAATATAATAATACATTATATGCAACACTTCGAGTGAAACTCGATACACTTAAGAATGATTATAGAATATTGATAAGAACATGCATTAATTAATAATGTAAATTAAATAAATTGTTAATACCCAACTAATTAACTATCTTTGATTTAACTTAAACTAATTCAATCTATTTTAATAGTATCCTTAAATTATTATTAATTTTCTCTAAAAATTTAAATTTCTTTAAATTCATTGAAATTTTCAACTTAACCAATAAAATTGATAAAATATGAAATGCACCATTTAAATAAGTCATTATTTATTTCATAATAAAACATATAAATTAAAAAATCAAACTTAATTTCATCAAATGATAAACAAATATAATTTTCTAAAATTTCAAACAAATACTAACAAATACAAATCATACATTCATATAACATAATTTCTTCAGGAAAAAAACTATAAAAACAAATAAACACCAAACAAACTACGTACACTATATAAAAATACCAAAAAACTAAATTTAAAAAATAGTTTAAAAAAAGTAGTTTTACTTACTTGATGTGATAATTTTCAAAAATAATTGAACCAGAACAAGGATACTGACAAATTAGATCTTGAGATGACTAGATTTATAATGATAAGAGCTTAATTTATGATAAAATAAAGAGGAGTTATGTAATATTTTCTACAAAATAAAAAAGAAGAAAAAGAAGAAGGAATACAGAACTAGTAGGTATTAACAACAAGCATATTTTTTCAATAATTTTATTTGTAATAATAACATTATTTTTTATTTTTTTATTTTCAAGTGTAATTCTCTCCGTAGTCACTTGTAGAAATTTTCAGATGGTGAATACGTGGGAATGTCAAAGTAATATCCTTTTGATAAATATCATTATAATTTAGCTTCTTTATATATTTTTATATGTATTTAATAATTTTTTAATAACGATAAAAACTGACAAGAATCTATCGGAATGCAGACAAAAAAACGTTGAATTTAAGGGTGGTCACGAGTCATGATTATTGTAGCAGCAAAGCCCATGAAGAGGACCTACGGCCGAGTTACTAGTGAGAAAAAAAAGAGGGAAGAATCCAAACCTTGTTTGTTCTTTCAAGTTGGAAAGAGGAGCGTCAAATGCTTTGGCATAAACCGTAAGATATTTCCATGCTTTTGATACATCTTTCCGCCCCCCCACCACCACCACTTAAGGTGAGCTTTAAATCATTGCCATTGAAGAACAAATTATGCCGCTTAACATGAAAATCTGTGACATCTATGGAACAGTCACATGCAAACTTAATTAAGTTATAATATAAGCCAGAATTCTGTCTGATATAAGCATTCGCAGCTGATAAATATTAGGTGGCTGTTTCCTTAATTTCCTAAGATAGATTTTAGATTAATTTAGAGCAACAAGGCCAATAAGATGTTGCAAGATCTTGAAATCGATCGATTGATTTTCAAATAATAATAAGAAAAACTCTCTACACGCATGGTAGCCCTAAAAGACCATGTAATTGTATTAAATATGAATAATTAAATACATTGCAATAAAATCGATTGATAGATTTTCAAAAAATAATAGCGACATGGCCAATGAAATGGATACTTAAATCTGAAAAGGATTTATGATAAATTAAATCTGTTCATATTTTTTTAACGAACTCTCTACATGGTAGCCCTGAGATTCCTCTTAAGCTGGAGCAAAAATTAAGAAAATTTAAACGGGGTAAAATGAGAAATTACTCTTTTAATTGACTTGGATAAATCATCATCATAATTAATTGTGCTATTTATTTGTCACCTACATATATTCTCTTTGTAAATAACTTCATAAGCGTATGCAACACGATTGGTGTTAGCATTTAAGCTCAAGGGACAGTAAGGAACTGCACTGGAGCTGTTCTTGTGTTGTTTGTATTCAAGCTTAATTAAGAAAAACTTGAAACAATAATACTCCATGATCACTGTACTCTCTGATAAACTCTTCGAGCTAATGTTTTTCCTGGTATTATTTGAAAATCAATCGATCGATTTCAAGATGCTGCAACATCTTATTGGCCGTGTTGCTCTAAATTAACGTAGATTCTATCTAGGAAAGGAAACAGCCAACGAATAACAAACAATATCACCCACTTTATATGGTATAATGAATGAATTCCCAGTGCTATTTCGTAGCAAAATACTTCTTTTCACAAACCTGGGGAAGAAAGTTTTATATGAAGAAACTAATTATTGAGATCATGGAAACTCAATAGGCTTACTATGTTAGCTAATTAACTTCATGTCAAGTGAGGTAATTTGAGAGAACTACTAGCTAATTAGCTATTTAACAGATCTCAGTAACTACTGGCTGCCATGCATCCTTAATTATCTGGGCCTAGTTGTTTGGTGCAGAACGCATATATATAGTATACGCGTGGCTTTAAGCGGTATAACATAACAAGAGGGAGTTAGAAAAACAAGAGAGGAGAGAGAGGAACCCCGAATGAACAGCATGTGCCTAGACTGAGGACACAGGCTGGAACATAGAGGTAACGGTTTGTATTTTCTTTGCAGTTCAAAAATGAAATTTACGAGGAAGAGGGGAAACGTGCTTGTAATTTTCCAAAACTATCTGCATGTCTGTGTTGCTCGCATTCAAAGATGCCTGGACAGAACAGCATGTTCAAGACACAAGGGAGCTGCACGCAGACACTGTTCTGTCAGTAAAGAAACAAGAAATTGGGGGATCCAATGCCGTTACAAGTGAATGTTTACTTGAGCCGAAAATTGACAGGTGACTTCTTCAAGAGGGTGCGCGTGTGATCAATTCACAGTTTTAATTATAGGGTTGTCGTCATCGATAAGAGAAAATATAGTACATGGTAATGGGACCATTTCGATGTAACCAAGGGTTCATCATTGCTTTGCTTGGAATCCCTTTCCTGGGAGACCACCAGTTATACATGAGCACGAAGAATATAGATCGGGATTCTTTTTATTCAATTTAATTTCTTATTCTTCTTTTTTCCTATATAAAGGATGTTTTGATGCTTAAAATAGGTTTGATAGAGTTATGCTTCTTGGGTGTTTTAAAGTAAAAATGTTAAAAATAGGTTTTTGAATTCTTAAAAACTCATATCCGAATTTACTGGCCATCTCTAGTTAGTGTCTGAAATCTTAAGCAGTTAGATCTTTGTATTGCTTGTAATTTTTTACCCTTTATATTTTAAATATATTTTTTATTTATTTGATCAAATGTTTTTTTTTCATAGTTTTCAAATAAAAATATTTTTTTCTAGTAATATTAGTAACCATTTTCTTGTTTTTATGTATAAACCTGATATTCTTTTTTTTAAAAAAAATGTGATGATAAATATCCAATGAAATTTATTTTTATTATTATAAACTTTCTTAGATTAATTTATTTCTCCTTTAATTGCATATAAAATATCCAATTATTATTTTCAATTTTTTAAATTGAAACTTGTAATAAATTTTTACTTAAAAAACAGTAAATTTCACAAAAAAATGCATATTTGTGTCAAAATAAAAGGAAATTTATGAACAATAAAAAACTAAGTTTTTAATTAAAAAAATATATTTTCTCACTTTTAGTTTAAAGTTTTTACAAATAACTTTTCTTGATTACCTTCAAATTATTTTTAATGATTTATGTTGCTGTAAAAAAATCATTTAAAAAAGAGGAATTATATAAATTAGAAGAGACAACCTTGACAAAAAAGTAAAGTGTTCTTCCTCTATAATTAATTTATTATCTTTCACTGTATCTATTTTTATTATTGTATAATTAAATATAGATTTCAAAAGTTCCTGGAGACCACATCATAGTTACTCCAAACTAAAACCCAACAACAGAAGCCATGGCGAACCATCTCATGTAAGCTTAAAAGACCAAACCCATTTGAGACCAAGAGCATGACTCCTCAAAGAAAAGGCAGTTCACTGGCTCTGCTATCACAAGGGCCACAGCAGTTTCCCACATTAACAACCCCGTTTGTTCACTGGCTTTTTGAGCAGAAACTCCATCATCCATTTCCCTCATTTTTTCCATGAAAAGGACATAACTCCAACACGGGACACATCCCTCAATTACTCAAAATGTTTCAGAAAGAAAGCCATCTTGAGTAAATAACAATCGTTGAAATAAAACCCTATCCCATTCCCTTTCAGCAGCTTGTACATAAACAAGGCAATGCTGAACGCATCAGGCACAAACTATTTATTATAAATATCATTAGTTTATAAAACAAAAATGTAAACTGGCATTTCTGCGACCTAATGCATGTTCTAAAACCTGTACAGTCAAAAATTCAGTTCCATAACAGCTATTTTCACTAGATGGAGAAAAACTGACATCGAATGCAAGAACCAACTCTCGTTGCTATGCCAAGATGGCTTGCACTACGTCCAAGGCCTTCCACCAATGGTATTTCTTCAATTCTGATCATCTGCAACAATAAACCGAAACAATCCAGTGGCCCCAAACAGTTAATTAGGAAACCAACATCATAAATACATCGCATTCAAGAAACTAAATGAAATCAACCTAGAATTAAATCTACAATGATTTGCACAGGGACGATATGGACAGGAACTGCACTGGTTCCTATCACTATTGTCTCAACAATTCTCTAACATAAGAATAGGCATATACCACCGGGCATCCATAGATCAAGGTTCTGATAAGGACAGACAGCCTCGTTGGAACCTGAATTTGATGACAAGTGTCATGATCAAGCCACATGGTACACCTCATTCCCTTCCCCCCTCAGATATAAACAAGCCTCACGTCATTATGCCCAAAACTCATGCTACATACTGGACACTTGCGGTGACGGCTTTCCAGAGTTCTCTGTATACAAGTGTTGCAGAACAAGTGGTAGCATTTTGTTATGACAACCTGATGGGAAAATAAAAAAAATAAATTGAATAGCTATGTGATATATAAGAAAGGATAAACACTAAAGAAAGATCAATTCATATAATTGATTGGCATACATATCACAAGATTTTGGAGGATCATTAATCCATTTCAATAAACACAGTAACAGTTAAAAAGATCTTTATGAGATGAACATAATCTATATCCCTCCTTTCTTTGGTTAGGAACAATTCAATAGCTGGTTCTAGGGATCTTAACGATTCTAACATGGAACCAACCATTTTTGCCTAATTAGTCAACCATCCTGAATCCCCATCCTGAATCCCGATGGAACTCAAGCACCCACTATGGCAATAAACAATTGATCAAAAATTTTTTAGAACCTCTAAGGAAATACAGCAGAGAGGATACATCCATTGAATTGCAATAAGCCTCAATCCTAAACTTGCTGGGGTTGCTACGAAGAACCTTTTTCTCCACTCTTTTCTGTTTTAGGCCCACTTTATGACAGCAATTTCTTTCACCACTTCGGACCATTAGATTTTTTGCCCAATTTTCTATTCCTTTAGGCATACACCAATCCAATTACTTTCACTTTCTAGATAATACATTGACAGGTCCACCTATGTCAACTCATCAACCCCCCCCCCTTAAGATTCAGTTATTTCTTTTTCAAGCCCGTTGTTTCCCTTTCAAGGCACTACATATGTCAAATGAGTAGAAATGCACTGCTAATCCCCCCCCCCCTCCTGGAGATTCAGTTATTTCTTTTTCATGCCCGCTGTTTCCCTTTCAAGGCAATACATCTGTCAAATGAGTAGAAATGCACTGCTAATCCTTTCAATTGAAATGTTCCTTGCTTGAAACTACTGCTATTGTCACCCAGTAATTAAGTTCTAGTAAGAGCAAAAAAAAGCTGAAAATAATATTTTGCTAGTAAATGTGAACCAGTTGCCTTTCTTTATAAGCAAGTTGGACCAGAAACTTATAATCCAACATCATCACTTCATAAAATACAGCCCCCCTGATGGGAAACTTGCTATACGGATGGTGTGTCAAACTTGTTGAGAATTTAGTGAGGTATGGCTGCGTTAGCAAGTTCCGTTTTGTTTGAGAACCACATGTTGCATGTTCTCCATTGCATCATGTTGAAAGAATATTGAACTAATGTTTTGTTAATGCTTTGCAAGTCCTCTTCTAATATCCAGTTATCCAACTAGCAAGGCCAGTTTCAATCATCAAAACTTCCTACAGGAAAACAGGACACCAAATCCCACAAATAACACAACAGGGATTGCATGATACCTCTTTAGGCCTGTCAAGACAGATACTGCACTTAACTATTTCCCTGTATTCTTGAAGTTCCAGCTTAAGTTTTTCTACAACAGAAGACCCCTCTGTCTGTGCTTGAAGATGAGAAACCTTTCTCCTTGCAATTTCCAACTCCTCTTCCATTCTCCTCTTGTCAAACCTGATAAACAAGACGTGAATGTCAGCACTTGGTACAAATAGGAAGCAGGATGGGATTATTTCATTACCTCTCGTTCTCCAGATCTATCTGCAGCTCCAGCAGTGCAGACCGACTTCTTTCAACTCTAGATTGTGAATCCTCCAACGACTCTCTTGCTTGACTAGATGATCTTCCCATATCTAGCAATTTCTTTTGTGTATTTTCCAGAGTAACTGACCTTTGAATCTTATCTTCCACAAGTTTATGAACCTGGTCTGAGCAGAATTTTGACTGCAAAGCAATGCATGCAATACTGATTATACAGATGTCCTTGGTACTTTAAGCTTAAGATTAAATACCTTTATTATCAATTAATTAACCTAACCTAGTAAGAGCTTTTGGAAGAATACATAATTTTCCTCGGTGATTTTATTTTTCTTATTTGGTTTAGGAATTCTGATGCTAGTTGGATTTTATAATAGTTATATATCTGTCAATAAGGATTCCTTTTCCTTTTTAAGGATTAGAATTTAGACCTATAACTATTATAAATAGGCTACCTAGCTTAATATTTAGACCTACAGGATTGGAATTTTTGTTGTTATTATCAATCAGAACACATCCAAGAGGTTGTCTACAAATCCTAAACCTATTTTTCTAGGTGTAACTTCAATTTTCTACTAGTTTTATCTGTCAATTTTCTGTTCTTTTCTGTTTTGAGTTGATTTCTATTCCCATGCTACATCACCTAATGTTTATACTGAAAAATCATTAACCTGGTATTAGTTCATTAACAAGGAGACGTGGCTATCCTTATCTAATACTAAGAAGTAGTGAAGTACCAAGGCTACATTACCATGTACATAGTGAAAACATTTACAAGACACTCCTCAATTCTTAATCTAGGGAAAAAAAAGATATGGGTGAGGAATAGAATAATAGAGCATGGCCTACCTGATGCCAAGATATCCATCCCATTCTTTTATGAAAATATTCATCTATGTTCATTTTATTTAGAAAGTAAAAAGAGAAGGGTATAGCTGAAAGAGAAGTTTGTTTAAATTAAAAAACAATCATCATCTAAAGTAGACAAACCTAAAGAAAATAAAGAAAGACAAAAATTAAATATTTATTAGTTATTTATCAATTGAAAAAAATAAGATTTTCAAATTGAAAGTTCTTTTCTAAATCACATACTAAGAACATAAGGATTTGGTATTGTTCATAAAAGTTCTTACTATTTCTTTATTTGAAAATTTCTCGTAAAAGTTAGTTTGATAGCATTAAATGAATTGTTGCATTTCCTTCTCATTTATTTTATATATACTTTGGTTACTATATGATATGCATGAACACTCTTATATGCAAGGCATATACCAAACTAACTAGTTCTAAGAAATACCTGATCTTCTATTCTTGCAGATTTCACATAAAATAAATTGAGGGAAATATTGGCTTGCTGAATCTCCCTTTCCATGATTTGTTTGTCCATGAGCAAAGAACCATGCATTTGTCTTGCTCTCACACCCTCTAAAACAAGCTGAAACAAGAATAGCATGAACCAATAAATCATACTCTCGAGCACAAATATGTCACACAAACATAATGACTTGAACTGTAAGATTAATTCATTCTCACATCAGGAAGAAAATGCAAGCAAAAACATTTACATAAATACAAGAGCTGCATCATGACAAGCAAGGTAGACACTGTCACGTGTTACAACTGGCTAAGCATAACCTTAAAGATTCTAGGATGAGGGAGACTCAGCAAATATGTCAAAAATATGCAACAGAATAAAGAACCTGCTACAAGGTACAAACTATTAGCACATCTCTTTTCAGTTTCAGATATCAAACCTAATTGGTCCTTCTATAGAGACTACAAACCAGTAGTGTAAAACATGTCTCCATGCCTATGAAATCAAGAATATCCAGCTCAGATTTAGAACTGTCAAACCACATGTAAGGTGAGATATTAAACATTTTCCAGTTCATATAGCAAGATCTAGAAAAAAGAGTTCATAATCCAAGTCTTGCAAACTGGAAAGCTTATATGAATATGAAAATCTCAAAATACAAATTGGCAATGCAAATACCAATATCATGTCCTACAGTTAAGCAGAACACAAAAAATAGACTGGGGTCTTAAACGCTAACAGCAAAAAGACACCACATGCAACTTAAACAATCTACTGAAGACTGGTTATGGAATATGCCACTCACCTTAATGTTATAGTCATCTCTCTCTGTGATTTGTTGCAACAGATGTTGATTTTGAGTTTGCATGTCATCATATGCTTGACCAATTGTCTGAAGCAAAACCAAATAAGAAATCTTAAACAGATGCATTATTGCATTGCAAAAAAAGCCTGTGATTAAATTAACTGACCTCTATTTCAGATAAGTAGGCCTCATTTCCTTCATTTTTTGATTTCAAGACATCAGAAAGTCTAGACATGTCCCTGAATTGCAAAGAATCAACATTTTCAAACAGTAGTCTCCAATAGAAAAAAATGTTAGGCCCACCAATTAACCGAATACAATAAAGATTAAGGAACGATTGCTCAAATGAAAGGTGCTTATTTGATAATACAACTACAAAATGTAGTTCAGAAAAATTGTTGAACAAATGAAACCACGATCACCTAGTAAATACATGTCTGCTTATCTAATAGCACAAAAAGAGAACGTTTCTTTTGTTCTTTTTCCTGTGTTGTTTATGAATGCGTGTGAATTAATTTCAGAACTTCAAAAGAAAATAGCGCACATCTTCTTCAGGAACACATAAAAATAAAAGCAATGAAGCTTTGGCTTGGTCGTATTCAAGCCAATAAAGAACTTCCCTCCAAATAGAACTGATAAAAGGAGATTCAAGAAAAATAAATGAGTTCACCTAACAAAAGATAGATTTCAGCATCTTCAATAGAGGTTCTACAATAGGATCAAATTAGTTCCAGAACTTCTTGAATTTACCTTTTAGAAGCTTCTAATTTCTGTCTCAAATCAGCAATCTCAGCTTCCGCAGCAGCTAGACTTTGCTGGGATCTGGCCTCAGCTTCGTTTGCTGTCTTCACACGTGATTCCAAATTATGCTCATCAAGAGAGGATTTAAAACTTTGAACTCGTGCCCTTGCCTTGTATTCGAGATCCCTAGCTTCTAAGACATCCCTACATTTGCAGAATATAAATTTCTGAACCAGCATATAATTCACATAATCTAAACACCAATGACAAGAAAAGGAAGTAAACTGGAACATGCTAATAATTAAATTTAATCAAATGCTTCACCATAATGATAAGCAAGACCCACATCTGCCATTGTATCTTAAAAATAATGATTATACGCTGCTGCAGAGAGTCAGATACCAAATTTAAACAGGGCACAGTCATTCAATTTACTTCAATTTCCAGAGTGAAGCAACTAAAAATTCATTCAAACACACTGAATATACAAACTAAACTCTGTAGCTGGTTGAACATCAATTAAAAGTTCAGTTGAACAAGCTAGTCATTATAAATTTAATAGCTAGTATGGGGAAAGCAGAATGTATAGAAAGACCCTGACCTTGAACAAGTGGATTCACCCCGATACATGTCCAAAATCAGTTTCAACTCCAGTTCAGTTTCCTTCAGATCTTGGACCTGCAACCAAGGGAAGTGGTTTTGATTGCTAAATCAAATGATATCAGTTTACTACCCTTAAATTTAGAAACCAATGCCCATCATAAATTCTTCTAACCCTTAATAGAGAAATTTCTAATAGATCTTGGCAAGATGATAGAGCTGTAAACGAGCTGAGCCACTCATGAGTCTCTCGAAGCTCAGCTCACTAAGGGCTCGGTTTGAACTTATTTGTTAAGACATAACGATCTTCTACACTCAAAATGTAAACAAGCCACGCTTGAGCTTAGCTAAGCTTGGCTCATAAACGTTCATAAGCAAGGGCAGTTAGACGTGTGAATTAGGCTTCCAAACAAGCTTGTGAAAGGAAAAACAACTTAATGAGATATTATAAAATAAACCAATTTAGTATGTAATAAAAAGCATTCTTTGTATGAAATAAATTTAGCAATTATATTTGTATTTGTTATATGGAGGAGTTCATAAAACTTTGATGATATTGCAATCACATGAGTCATTCATATGTCAAAGTTTGAGCCTAGCTCATTTATAGGCTCATTAACTGAGACAAGCCCAAGCCAGGTCAAGCTTGGGACTAACGAATTTTAAACAAGTCAAGCTTGAGCCCCATAATTTAGGCCTGTCATGAACACGAACTGAGCATGAGCCTTGCTAAAATTAGACAATCCAAGCTTGAGCACATCAAAGCTTGACTCAGCTCATTTGCAGCCCTACAAGTGGAGCAGTTCTCAGAGAATAGGCTTAAATTTATTAGCAATTTAATATTCTTAAAAAAAAAAGATAAGCTCACAAGGAACCGGGAACTATACTTGATCCAGTAGAACAAGTTTGAAGCTGATGATGAGTTGAATGCCCTGAAAGGCATGGTATTTTTATACAGAGAAAACATAATTGAGGAAATAATCTACTCTTTACTCTTTTAAGAATTTGTTGTGTTTTGGGTTCGCAATATTATAAATTACATTTGGAAGCAGTTCTTAAGACAGTCAACAAATTTGGTTTGGGTTCCTCCAGCTAGAGTAAACGTAAACAATGCCTATATATTTTAAAATTTCTTCACTTTGCCTAAAGAAAAGAACCTCCAATGCAAATAAAGAAGAGAAGCTTAATTCATGACAAATCTACTCCTATGGCAAAGACACTCGAACACTACTAGCTGAAATTTATATCTAATCCTCACTGTAATCACCTGGTGCTACAAGAAATCAAGAAAATAACTGAAGAAGAGAACATAATGAGATGCAGACAACTTAGGTCAAATCCAGTGGAGAATTTTCTACACGGCCAATAAAATGCCACCATAATTGGTCATTGCAAACTTGTTGGGTGTTGAAATGATGCTCCAATTAGAAATATAAATTATAAATGCATCAATAATAGACCCCACATGAACAAAGATTTGTTTCCTCAAAAGCAAAACAGGCCCTAAGCAATAGCAAACTAAAAACAAGTCAGATGGGACTAAAATGGATCTATTCTCTCCTACATTCTTGTGGAAAAAATTTGATGCACCTAGCTAAAGGAACACAATGGACAAGTTTTTCATCTGGTTATCAAAATTCACTCCCCTTTTTTATTGAAATTTAGGAATTCTTCAACACCAATGAAAAGGTGGAAGTCTTGAAGAATAAATTATTGAAAAATATCAAAGGGAAAACTTGGACCTATGACCTATTAAAAAAAGAGAGCAGGAAAAAAAAATCAGAATTTGCAACTGGCATTTGAGAGATCCTATTAGAAGCTAACACTAAAAAAAACTGACTGTCAGAAGATTATAACAATACAGGATAATAAGCATGTCAAGATAATGTCAGATATAAGGATTTAAATGCTGGAATTCCCTAAAAGTGACCAATGAGTACACAGCCTGCAGAACTATTACAAACAGCTTTCTTTCCATTCAAATTTGACTTCCCTGATGACCAAGGTCATACAATCCTTACTGAATAAAAGATGGCTTTGCATTCATTAGAACAAGACCCCAAAAATTTTAACAAAATGAAATAAAATAACATAGTAGAATGAAACATACCACAGACTGCAACTTATGTATCTCAGTGTTTTGGTTTGTGGATCTGGCAGACAAATTTTCACACTCTTTGGCCTGTTTCAGAAAAACAAAAATTAGTATCCATTAACTGATTTAAAGGAAAAGAATATAAAGGCATGCACCAGAATGTGCCCACCTTCCTATCCAGAACAGTAGAAAGAGACTGCCCATCAGCTCGCAAAGAATGAATATCAGAAGAAGCGTCTTTGGAGTTACTTAATTGGCGTTGCATAGAGCCCATTTCCTCAGGAAATGAGGAAAGCAAGGCTTTGAATTCAGCTATGATTTCTTTTCTTCCTGAAAAAGAGAGTACTTGTCAGGCTTTGAGCACAAACCAAGAAGCAGCGAGAATTACAAGACGAATAAAAGCATCCAGCAGGAACACACCAGGCTCTCTAGATGCCTCTTCCAACTTGGTCTCAATCATGTTTCTTTCATTAATCTGTTTTTGTATTTCTTTCCCTAAAACAGCAATTCTATAATCCACAACTGCAGTAGATCTTTGAAAAACATCAACCAAGTCATTTTTCACATTTAATTCTCTTTCCTTCCAGACAAGGTTATCCTTCTCAACCTGTAATTTCCAGATAAGAAAATAATGTCAGCATCAGCAACCAATCCATGCAAGGAATATTGCAGACTCAGGCATAAATGAAACTACCGACCAGTTACAACCTGAAGTTTCTCAATTACGGCCTGATATTGGAGAACTTCTGATTTTGATTTCTCTAGTTGATCTCTCACCAAGAGGTAGGCTTGTGATGAAGATATACTCTTCACATTCTTCAACAAGTTCTGTAAACCAAAATATCCCCATTCCACTTCTATTATTATTAATAAATAAAGCTGCATTTCATTCTATTTAAGTTACTGAAGAAGTGAATCTGCAGTTAAGGCATAGTCATTTAGAAGGAGAACTAGGTCTGCATTGACACCATGACAAGGTATTAAGACCCATCCCCCTCTCCCAAAAAAAACCAAACTGACCTGCAAATTGGATAGCTTCTGTAATATTTTAAACCTTTCTTCATGAAGATCTATTAGTTCTTGTAGTCGAGAAGAAGCTTGGTCCTGTGGAACTCAAATTGATTAACATGCCTATCTCTTTCCATTCAAAAAATTCTCAAGAACAAATCCAATAAAATAAGAGTTAGAAACTCACTAAAAGCTCTTTGACAGCAGACTCCATTTCTTGCAGATCCTTTTGTTTATCCCTAACCTTATCACCACCAATGTGCTTACTTCCCAAGTTTAAGACTGGAAAGAATGCCCCTTTGCTTGCATCTCTCTCTGCTTTAAGGGTTGCCAATTTACAGTTGCTGTCTTTCAGTTCTGCAACTGCAATCTCCAAATCACCTACGGAAAACAAGCAAAAGCAAAACATTCAAGCTTATAAAAGCATATCAGTCAAAGCATTAGCTGCAAGCAATAATAGGGATTCGACATGCCAGCAAATAATGTTTCGTGCCAAGCGAATGAATACCAAAAAATGCAGAATCACATCAGAATTAGTCAATAACTGTAGAAAGCGAGAACGGCCACCCAATATGTCAAACCTTAAGACCACATATACATGACATGTAATTAAATGTGCTGTGGTGTACTGGTGAACATATAGAATTACACAGGCCCTTAAAAAAAATGGCAAGCACACTTACCGATGCATGTATCTTAAAAAGGATGTGCTACATTAGTTTCAATAGAGGAAGCTCTCAGATGGTTCTTAAAGGATTCAAACTCTTAACATGATGTTACCTTTTACATGCTTGAGCCCTGCTTTATTTTTTGCATCAGCATCTCGATGGTTCTGCAATTCCATTGCCAGTGATTTGTGCTTCAAATGAAGGTCACTTAGCCCAGACCTCAAATTCTTAAGTTCCATCTCCAATTCATTAGATGTCATTTGCCTGCTTGCATCTAGCAAAGGAGAAAAATACATAGGAAGTGAGAGAATTCTAAAGGAAATAGCCCAAGAAAAATACAGCACACAGACCAGTGCCAATATACTCTTACCATCTCCTGGAAGCTGTTTCAAAACTGCTGCATGTAATCCATCCTTCAGATGCCAAAGGCCATTGATTGTATCCACTATATTATGTACAATGTTTTTATTCTTTTCAAAGGGAGTTTCTATATCCACTTCCATCTGATCAGGGCAATTATGTGACCAGGAACTTTCAGTTGCACCAGTTTCCATAAGTCGGCTAAGGAATGCATCCTTGAGAAAAGATGAGCTCTCATCTGAAAGGAAATTTAGAAACCCCCTATTATATGACACCCTTGCTTTAAAAAAAAATAACAATAATTCCCAGTCAATATTACACCACCAGTTCACTAAATCTTGTGTTCACTGTGAAAGAAAACTCGTGTGTCAAATCCACCCAGAAGGGCGCCAACTTTTCCTACATGCTCACTTTGAACTGCATAAAACAGCATATGCATCGCTAAAAGAAGCCCCTCCAAACCAAATCACACACACATATACTGCTGAAACCCACCCACACAAGTGACCATGAAAGCCTACACACACATGCATAGTGCCAAAACCTAATACTTGTGCCAAAACCCACACGCCCCAATCTACTGACAATGGCATATAAATTGGCCAAAATGTTTTTGCAAATTCAAATCAACTTTCTAGACCATTACCAACTCATGGTTATTATATGCAATTAAAGTCGTAAAATAATAATTTGAAAAGAAGAGGCAGACTACTTAAGAAAGGTTCCTTACTGTAATCAAACAAGTAAATAGAGGGGAGGAAAATAAGCACGCATACAAAGCCAAGAATCGCCAAGTATGGCCTGTCCAAAATAAAAATTTCAACTATATTATGTTGTGTGCCAATAGGTGGATTCTTATTCACCTCATACAATTTTCTCAAGAATATATATATATAGCAATTATGGCTAATATATATATTAGCCATAATTGCTATCACAAGAAAGCACAAGCTAGGAATGGATAGCTATGCATTCATGCCATCTAAATATTAGTGAGACTGAAGATAAAAAAAACAAAACCAGAGAAAAGTAATAGATTACAGGTTCCTCGCCTTTTGTAACTGGTATATGTTTGACATCTTGCCCATTGCTCCACTCTCTTGTGCGGTTGGAACATGTTTCCAAGTCACTAACCAACTATTGTTAAGAACATAGCCAATGTTTACCCAATTACTAAAAGGTATTGTATAGATAAATCAGAGAGATACCTTATATTTTGAATTCCCAAAAGTAGAGTATTAAAGGAAAAGTTAATAAGAAGAAAAAAGTAAGAAATTACCACTTCCCAAGACTTGTTGACAGCGTTTAATGTGGAATTGTATGGTTGCTGTTTCTCCTTCAGTTGAGAGAACTTGTTTCCTAGTGCAGAATGCTCAACCTTCTGAGCCTCCAACTTCTGTTGAAGCTTTTGATTTTGGTATTGAAGAACAGTAGTATCAAGCTACATCATCAAAAGAAAACGTGAGATCACAACAAACAAGCTACTCATTAGCGACATTACATTTTGGCAAAGTTATAGATATAGAAATTACCAAATGCAGTACTATGTAAGGCTTCTAAAAAGCCATATTACCCAGCAATAAGAAACTTAAAAAATAGAAGCTAAGTAGTTACAGCCATCAAGCACCAAAGCTAAAAAACTTCACAGATAAATGATTCGAGGAAATAAAGAGAGAACATGCTGCTTGGAAAAGTGTAGTTGACCATAAATAGAGGAGGAAAGACAAGTATTAACAGACCATCAGACTTCAATTCTCAACAACCACAGATAGAAAAGAAAGGACTGTACATTGTGAATATATTCTGATGAAGCTCTAGATAATAACTAAAAACAATTAACAGATAAGCCAATTCTCATACTTGGATCCCAATTCTAGAAATTATTTACTATGTTCTTTAGCTGTTTCTGCAGCATTTCCAGACAACCACATAGCATTAATCCCATGTACAGATTTTAGAAAGAGATTAATTGCATGCTCATTGGACTAAGATATCCTTTCATTGAGTTACCATGATATGCAAGTAAATTGCAAGAAGCAAATTGTAGACAAACTAAAAAAAAAAAATCAAAATTTGACGTGTGACACATTAGAAAATGTCAAGATAGTTAGCTTAACGAGTCAAAGGTTATAAAAGTAGAACATCCATGTAGATAAAACAAATACAAACAGCCCTGCAAAACTCAGATTCAATCACATAATCTAATTTGAGATACCAAAAGCACATAATTCTCCAAATGATGCAGCCCATAACCCTAACTAAAAAGCTACATGGGTAGCAATAAAACCATAATTAACTACAAGTCCATCAAATTTACAGGTAATCGGATAAACTAAGATCACAAAAACCATCAGATTCACAAAACAGAACAGAAGTCACATAAGATCCCTCTAAACCACAATAAGAGCAACAAAAATTCCGAAAAAGTCCCAACCTTTTTGTCCTCGGATAAATGCGAGAACGGCTGCTTTTTAGCCATAGCAGCAGGTGGAGATGATATAGAGCTAAAGTGACGCCGTTTTCTGTCTGGCTCCCCTGTACTCCCCATTAAAACAAAACCCGAAACTCCCTTCCCTTCCCGCCCCCGCCCCCGCCCCAGCCCCAGCCCCCTCCCCAGCCCCAGCCCCCCAACAACTTCACTCAAATTAACAGACAGGAGGTCGCATGAATTTCAAAAAACCGTGATTCAAATCAGATGACACCCTATATTTCCCGAAACCCTAACTCAAGCCACCAACCGAGTTGTTTGGTTT
>SRLM01000119.1:3138260-3167403 GCA_015708895.1 Populus ilicifolia | reverse complement strand
TTCTTTTTTTTTTTATCATTTCAAGCCTTATGTATTTTGTTAGTTTGAACTGAGATTTCTAATTGGATTGAATTTAAATTTTATAATATTATTATATATTCATACCTCAAATCAAGAGTTTTATGGGTAAAACATGTTTA
The DNA here is from genome assembly GCA_015708895.1 of Populus ilicifolia. Lineage (NCBI taxonomy): Eukaryota > Viridiplantae > Streptophyta > Magnoliopsida > Malpighiales > Salicaceae > Populus > Populus ilicifolia. The sequence continues at coordinate 3,167,263 of SRLM01000119.1, read as the reverse complement.
TTTTTAGTCACTTTAATGTGCTAGCATTTTATTATTTTTATTTTAAAAAATATCATCTAATATATTATTATTTTTTAAAAAATTTATTCATTAAAAATTTATAATTTAATATAATATGTAAATAATAAATTTAAAAAATTATTTTAATATATTTTTAAATAAAAATAATCATTAATACAATATCTATGCTAAAAAACATCAAAGCCTACAATGGACTAACGACAACTGAGGTATAGGCCCAGATTAAACTACGCCTACTTGGAGCCACTAGACTCTACCCAGAAAAATTATCAGCCCAACGTGACCCAAAATCAATTAAAATCCGACGGCTAGGATTAGCTTTCCGATACATAAATTAAAACTAGGGCATGCCGCCTCATAATAATAAGCCCGTCGAGGAGAAGAGAGGGAGCCGTCTTCAGACATCTCGTGCCACAACAATGGGTGAGCAAGCATTCATCTCCTTCCAAAAACACTCTTAGATTCTGCTCTGCATCGATCCCTTTTCATGTTTCAGTCTTTAACGCTCTGTGCTGTTTCTGGAATGATCTTATTTGTTTATTTTGGCTAGAAAATGAGCTTGATTTTTTTAGCATGCAATTTGATGAACTCGATCTTTTTGACTGTATCATGGAACTACATGATTGATGGGGTTTAGTTAACTTGTTAAACCATGTCGAAAACATAATGTTTTAGACTAGGTTAGTGATTCAATCACTGATTTTTTCGTGCGCTTGATATATGAAATGGAGGCTACAAGATGGAGAATAGAAACGCGGGTTTTGGTTATAATTTGTGATTTTTGAATTCTAGGGCGTGGGGTTTAATGATGAGTGTGGTGATGTATAGGGGCTTACAAGTATGTTTCGGAGCTATGGAGAAAGAAGCAATCGGATGTTATGAGGTTCTTGCAGAGGGTGAGGTGCTGGGAATACCGTCAACATCCTTCGATTGTGCGTGTCACTCATCCTACTCGTCCTGACAAGGCTCGCCGTTTGGGATACAAGGCAAAACAGGTAAAAACCTTGTTTTTATTTAATGCAATACATGTAGTTGGCTTTCTTGTCACTGGACTAAATAATGCATTGTAGTGTGCACCTCTATTTGATGATGACATAGATACTGATTTTCAGGGTTATGTTGTCTATCGAATCCGTGTGAGGCGTGGTGGTAGGAAGAGGCCTGTTCCGAAGGGTATTGTTTATGGCAAGCCAACAAACCAGGGTGTTACCCAGCTCAAGTTCCAGCGTAGCAAGAGGTCAGTTGCTGAAGAGCGTGCGGGGCGGAAATTAGGTGGGCTCAAAGTTCTCAACTCATACTGGATTAATGAGGTTCGTAATACAAGTTTGTTTTTGCTCTTTTTTTCAACTTTCCATCGTTTATTGGAGGAAATAGGGTTGCAATATGATTTGTAGTGGTCTGACGAGGATCCTATTTCTATGTAAGCATGTTGATGGTCAATTTAACGAAGAATGTTCCAAGTGATATTTCTTTGGCAAGTGAGATAAGAGGGTCATACCATGATAAACCTGTTGACTATGTAACCATTTTAATATCTATAGCTATTTTCAACTTCACCTTTCTGGATTACACGTATAGATATTTAGAAACTGGTGTTGTCCTTATTTCTATGCAAGCATGTATGGCTGTAATTTGAAACTTGTGTTGGCCCCATCTGGATGCAAGCACATGACTGTCGCGTGAAGCTGACAGTATTTGAAATAGCTTTCACTTGGCAAGTAAGAGAGGGTCATGCCATGATTAACTTTTGTAGTCTATCACTAATACTTGCTCCCCCCCTTTCATCCTTCTTAGGCTTTATTCAAGTTTGCTCGTAGTACATAGTTGATTTAACCTTCAATTTTCAGGATTCCACGTACAAATATTTTGAGGTTATCTTGGTCGATGCTGCTCACAATGCCATTCGCAATGATCCAAGGATCAATTGGATCTGCAAGCCTGTCCATAAACACAGAGAGCTACGTGGTCTAACATCTGCTGGAAAGAAGTACAGGGGTCTCCGAGGAAGGGGACACTTGCATCACAAGGCACGGCCTTCCAGGAGGGCAACATGGAAAAGGAACCAAACTCTTTCCCTCCGTCGTTATCGGTGATTGCAGTATTTGGGGCTTTTGTTTATCCGCGGACTTGGTCCTTTTTTTCCAAAATTTGCGATTAAGAGATTATGATAGTTTATTACTGTTTGTTTAGTGCGCAAGGATTTGCTGAGCCTTATTTTGGTACACAAGTTTATTCACTTGCAAGACTGGATATCTTTGACTTTGTTACAGTCGCTTTTTGTTGGATGATTGGATCAACCTCCTTGACTTGTCCTGTTTATCTTGTTAAATTGTCGCACTAATTCTCTGTGGTTTTCCTTTATTTATTTATTTATTTATTTTGTGAGTTTAGGATTAAATTTCGAATCAAACACTATGCATGATGAAGGAAAGCAATTACGGGTTTTTTTGGTTACTAGTGATTCCTTTTTATTTTTAATTGGTGGGGATGGGATGTGGGGTTTATTTTCCTCAAAATTTCAATAATTTACTTCTTTACTTAACCGATGCATAACCAAGTAATTGATTGTTGTGTGTTAGGCAAGTTTGCTAAATTTAAAGTCATACTATAATTTTTGAGTGGTATGTCTAGCAATTTACTGGGCACTAAATGGATAATTCATTTGTTTCAACTAAGGACTGTAGTCTCAGTTTTTAAATGGGGATCATGGACTGCACTGTATTTTTTTTTTTATGATACATTAACATTAACAAAACGAGCTTGCTATCTTTTTATTTTTTTGGCCTTCTATAATCTGCTTAAATTAGTTGGGCTTGAAATTATAGTAAAAAAGAAGTTTTACTTTTAAAAAGACTTATTCTGGGTTGGCCTGCGTCATCTGGTATTTTTAAGCCTTTTATTTAATTATTTAATTATTTTATTGAGTATTTATTTTGTTTTTTTCATTTTTTCTTTTAATATTTATTATATAAATTGTTTTTAATATTTTTATTGTATAATAAAATAATAAAATTAACGGAATACAGTAGAGGATATGGTTCAGGTGAACTTAGTTAATTGGGTTAACTTAGTTAATTGAACTTAGAGAGAGAGAGAATAAAATTGGAAAATAACTTGGTTTTGGCGAGCCTATAAAAAGAAAAAGGGACAGTTATGCCATGCAATAAAAAAGGAAGAAGGAAGAGGAAAAAAACCAAGACCATTATTAAAGCCTGAGAACAGCAGGACCTGGTCCGTGTCAATCCTCGCCATCCGAAAACAATTGGAGGTTTGAGCCTTCTTTTCTGCTCTTTCATGGTTTCATTCCAAGAACACCGAGAAAAGCCATTGAAGATACTGCTTCCTTCTTCATTCTATCATCATCAAATCCTTCCATTTTTAAGGTCCATCTCTCCTCCTCTCTCTTTTATATACAAATAATGGTATGAATATTATTCATATAAATGATGCGGGTGTTATTTTATTGGATGATCAGATGGATCAAGATGATCATCATGCAAAACATTCTCGTCGGTACGTTCCATTAACAAGAGAGCAAGAAGCACCCGTGGAAGATATTGAACCTGGAGAACTCAACCAGCCCATTAATGTCTCTCAGGTCCTGTGCATTTTCTCTCTCGTACATATTGCCATATATAACAATGTTAGATTCATCCTGAAATATCGTTTCTCATCTTTCTTGAATGATATCAACAACTTCTTGGTGACAATGGATCCTATGAGTCCACCCCATCTTGATAATATTTGAATAGCTCAATTTGAATGGATGTTTTGGAATGACTAGTATTAATCTACATATAATGTTCTGGTGATTGAAAGAGGAGGCAGGCAGGCTGCCCTAAATTCCTAGCAAGACCTATCTGTCACATAATTTTCAAAGAAATTAATTTTATTATTAGAATTTTCTGAGAATTAAATGCATGTTTCTTGGAAGAACTTGAAGTGATTGCATGCATTTTTGCGATGTAGAAGCTGGAGTATGTACTTTTATTATTGATTTATCTTTCAGGTGTTTTGGTGTACAGAGGAAGTGCATTGAATGTGGACAATATCTACCAGAAAGGCATGAGCCTCCTGCTGATGAAGATTGGACGACTGGGATTCTTGGCTGCCTTGAAGATACTGATAGTTGTGAGAATGCTTTCATTTTGGCTCCCATTGTAATATTTTTTTTTTTGTTTTTTCTCATAATATATTATTAAGTAAGGAATCCTTTTATGTGTTGTAGGTTTCACGGGATTATTTTGTCCATGCGTGTTGTTTGGAAGGAATGTTGAACTGAGAGAAGATATTCCTTGGCCCAGTGCATGTGTTGGTCATGCAGTGTGCGTAGAAGGTGGAATTGCACTTGCAGCAGCCACTGCTTTCTGCAATGGTATTGATCCTAACACTTCAGTTCTCATTTGTGAGGGCCTCTTATTTGCATGGTGGGTTTGTGGCATTTACACTGGCCTCTTTCGAGAATCACTCCAGAAGAAATATCATCTCAAGGTGATTGATACATTGTAAACTATGATTTTCCGTTTCATAATTCATGCCTTGCATATTTCGTTGTTTGGCTAAATTATAAAAAATTATCCTGAATTTTGGATCAAATTGAACTTAGCCCTTCAGCTTTATTTTATTTTTTTATTTGAGCACCTCAAACTATTTTTGACCCAAAGTTCAATGTAATTTTTGTTCATTTAGCCATATTGTTTTGCAGTTTCTGTTTTTCTGCTTAGAAAGATTGATTAACACCTGAAATTTAATGTTCTCTAAAGCCGATTCAACTGTGAACTGTTGCAGAATACTCCTTGTGATCCGTGCATGGTGCATTGTTGCCTGCATTGGTGTGCCTTGTGTCAGGAGCACAGGGAGATGAGGAACCATCTGTCTGAATCTGCTGATACGCAGATGACTGTCGTTAACCCTCCTCCCGTTCAGGAGATGAAATCTGGCGAGAGTCAGGACCCTGCTTCATCTGCACCTGCTGCTCCGTCTGTACAATCTTCTGGAAATGGTGAGCATACTGGTCTAGAGATACAACCAGTGTAGGATTATGGTACGTCATACACAGATTGGACAAAGAGCTGAATTCTTTTTATATTGTTAATCATTACGTTATCTTACATTAATCCTTTGTCGGGGTCTTCAAGTAGAGCAATTCAAGCTGGAAAATTTGTATGATGGTGATTGGACTTGGCCCTTATCTAGCAGCAAAATTTGCTATGAATGTCAATGATTGAACTACACTTCATAGCTCAAGCCATTTGGTTACTTTGCTAATTTAATCTTTGTGACTTCACTCGCATGACGCTTTGTAATATATATGATGATTAAGCAGAATTCTACAGTGAATTTCGATTGTATTGTTGAGCTCTTCCTTTGTAGTGCAAACCTAAACCTAGTGCCCTCCATCTCCTCTCAGATTCGATTGGAAAGGAACTTCAATTTGAATGCAAGAGATCTGTGACAGTAGATGATGAAAGCTCCAATCACATGCCGTGCCTGAACGAACTGAATTGGCAAAACTGACATCAATAAGCTTTAACACCATTTACAACGCTTATAGAATGATGGTCTAATAAAGGGTATTTAAAACTTCTTCTGGAGGCCATTCTCAGTCCCATATTACCTGTGTATCATATGTTCTTACAGCAATAATCTCAGGCAGCAAAAGGCCTATCATCTGCCTTACCGTATCTTTTCCTCAGCTTTCAAAAACATTAAGTTAAAAATAGAAGCCCCTTTTGGTGGTAACTAAGTAAATGCTTCTCGTTGTTTTGTTAGAAGGTCTATATCAGGTTCGGATACAGTAACAGGAGAGACAGCTATCCACCATGTCTTCAGACACTTGTTCCAAGCTTGGAGGACCACACTGCGTATTTCAAAACGCATGGTAATACGACTACTTTATGCTAGCACACCTTTTATCTAGTACATCTATTATCTTAAGAGCTACATCCTGCACTATTATTTCTGGAAATTTATTTCAAATTGTCAAATTCTATCTTGGTGTATATTATAAACAGTAATCTTTCCATCAATACTATCGGTGCCAAGTCCTTGTCCACCCTTCGTGCCAGAACCCCCTGACAAGGGTATAAAAACATGAAACAAAATAAGTGATTGTGGATACGTTATTCAGTGGAAAGATAAACTGAGTTTTATACAAAAATCATCAGAGATTTGCTTGGATATTCCTTGTAGTTTCATTCGATATTCAGGGACCAAACACTGAACAAGTGTCCGTAAACTACCTTCTTGTATCTGGACCAGTTAATGTTACTAGTTTAGGTCACAATGGAATGATTTTGGAAGGGAAAGCCAGGCAGATTACAAAAGCTCAAGATTCTCACAGATCACAAGGCAACCTTCAAGCTCAATGGTGGTGCTTCTTTTAAGTCTTCTTAGAGTGGGAATTGCACGATGGACCACTTGTTCCAGCTGCTTCCCTTTCCTGAGGCAAATGGCAGTCTCAAATCATGATGACAAATTTTGCTGGAAAAAAGATAATTAGAGAGTTAAATAACCTCCTTTTTTCTTTTTTCATTCTTCCAATGGGATGGGTTTTTTGGAGGGATCCCAGGGGGGATGATGGCCTTTCCAGGACTCGGCAAACTGCATTTCAATGGGCAGTACTTGGGCTTGCTAATGGCTTTTCCAGGATAACAGTTGACAGGACCATAACTTTGTTGAGTCCTTCACAAGGAAAAATAAGGGATTGATGCTGGCAAATCCTCAAGATTTCACAACCCCAATAATTTTTAAATCAGTTTATACCCATGCATAAAGAAGCAGACATTTTCTCAATGATCAAAAGGACTTGTGAGTTAGGATCCAGCCATCAATTTGGAAAATCTCCAAGATACAACACAGCAAACTTGAGATATTCCCTCCTGAACAAGAACTTCAATTGAGTCAAGTCCCTGTATAAGGTTGGCAAAAGAATCCTATGTACCCAACCTTTGCACTTCAGATTTCTCTGCTTATTTCCAGCGTCTGCAAATTCTTTCCCTTAATGTACCCAACCTTTGCACTCATCTTATCTGTATAGACAAGGTCACCATGGTGTTCTAAAGAAGTTTCAATGACAGAAGGATCATCAGTGACCAGGTCCCGAACAAGATGTTAAACTGAACAAAGTTTCTACATGATCAAAAGAAACAATATAGGATAATGGAATACAACCAGGACAGTCGAAGCTAGGGATCGCCTATGTTAACTTCACCATGCAAGTAGTGTGTAGCCAGGCCACAAGCAAATATTTATGCTTCATTGAGTGTTTCTCCTCCAAACAAGAATACATACATCTTTTGTTTGCAGGAAAGTTGTTTTTTTTATAAAAGTGAATTCCGGAAAAAATAAATTTTTTAAAAGTAAAGTATTTTCTGATGTTTGGTAGTGTTATGGAAAATGAACAGGAAAACACTTTTCAGTATTTGGTTATATTATGAAAAATAAACTGAAAAATAATCTATTAATATTTTATTTTTCTCAAGTTTATTAAAATAATAAGGAATAAATCTTACAAATTAAAAAGTTGAATAATAATGAAATTGAAAAAAAATAATTTCATAAATTATCTCAAATAAAATAAATAATAATCAAAACAATAAAGATCAAATCTTAAAAAAAAGATGAAGAAATTAAAATAATAATAATTAACATTTCATAAAGTATTTCAAATAAAATAAATAACAATCAAAAGAATGAGGACCAAATTTGATAGAAAAAAATTTCAATAAAAAAATAATAGGAAAAAATCAAATAAAAATTATAAAAATAAGGACCAAAGTAAATATAAAAATTAAATTTTAATAAATTAAATTGAAAAATAAATATTCAAAACAAAATATATATAGCAATAAAAAGTTTGAGGATCAAATTTGATATAATCAGCAAATAATGATATTTTTAAACTTTTCATAACTTCCGGAAAGTGTTTTCCTCTCAAATTTTTCAGGAAAATACTTTCCTAAAAATCAAGCCAAATTTTTCTTTAACTGGAAAATGTTTTCCTTTTACCAACTTTCCTAATAGCAAACAAACACAAGAAAGCTTGGAAAGTGATTTCCTCGAAACCACTTTCTAAAAAACAAACATAAAAAAGTTTGGAAAGTGTTTTTCTGAAAACCACTTTCCGGAAAACAAACACAGCTAAAAAGAAAAACACTTTTCTGAAAACCAAGTTAATTTTTTTTTTACTAAAACATATTTTCATTGACCGGAAAGTGTTTTTCGTTGATTGAAAAGTGTTTTTTGTTAACTAACTTTTCTAATAACAAATAAACACATAAAAATTTGAAAAATAATGTTATACTCAATGCTAAGGTATATTTAATCTCTTATCAATTACCAACCCCATCAACATAATTCACTGATTCACTGCACTTTGATTACTTTGTCGACACTGTATGATGTGCAAATAGCGTCATCTTCTGACACAGTTTAAAACTTCTGGCTAGCTGCCTGATATGCTATATTGGAGTGGAAGATTTGTCCAATGAACAGTTTAATCCAAATAACTGTGGCAAAGCCACACCATAAAGATATAAATACTGTGTCTATGGGAACCCAGGAGCTACGATTTAGAGAAAACTGAAGAAATGCACTTCTGAACTAACTTCATGGACAATGTCCAACTTGCTGGCTGATGTGAGTCAAGTAACCAGGCCCTCCTTAAAAGGACACTGCCCAACTGAATGAAGGGAAATTAATGGGGCAAAGGAAGCTTTTTTACTTATATGAGAAGTTAGAAAAGGACAAGTATATCTCAGAGAAACCAGCACTTTTCAGCTTCATTTCATTCTTTTACAGAAAATATGAATGTTCTCATACTTAAATTGCTGGGAAACAAAATCTTAACAGAAAATGAAGAGAGACTATGGACTAAGGTTTTTTCATATACATAAAAATTGCATTTTCCCATAAAGGCATGCAGCGAAGAAGTGTAATCACAAGAAGTGAAATCTAAAATAAAATTTCAGGTAACAGCAATACGACACAAGAAAGAGAAGGCACTGCAGGAGTACCTACGTGACCAGTGGACGCTCCAGCATCAGGGTGGAGCCTGATCATAGTTTCCAAAACAACATATATGTATATGTATATGTATATGTATATGTATATGTATATGTATGTATGTATTTTATTTTCACAAAAAAGGATACGTACAGGTCTATTTTCCAAATTCATTAGAGTTAATTTTGGGTGTTCTTTTCTTGTTGTGATTTTCCCTTTTTATTTTTGTAGATAGTTTTATGGTCTTGATTTCAAAATTCCCAAACCTATATCAAAAAACTGTAGAGTCTTTAAATTGAAACAAATAAATTGTTTATTTCTTGATCAAAAGTTACTCAATTAGGTAAATTGTTAAGCCTGTCATACAAAATTTACAATAGTTTTCTAACATAATTTAAACCAATAATATTAACATGCATGCGATATCATATTTATCTTTCACGTGATAATTATATAATCTCAAATTTATTTTTTTAGAATCATAGATTAAACATGCTTTTTACACACATAGAATCCCTTATTATGAACATTAATTATACATAAAAATTCAATAATAATAATAATAATTTCCTAGACGTCGTTCGACTGAGAAAATTAGTCCAAACAGCTAGGAATTAAGCGAAATTGAAATGGAATAAAAGTTCACATGTTTTTTCAAAGATCAGAAGACTGGAGAAGAAGTAAGAAGATCCAACGGCTAGGTTAGTAATCAGATCCAGTAACATGAGAATAAAAAAGAAATCCAACGGTAGCAGAAAGAAAAAAAGTTGGCAAAAAAAACCAAAGTAGAAGAGGGTAAAAAGAGAAAGAGAGAAAAAGAAAAGAAAAGAATTGGATAGCTGATCTAAAATCACAAGCGTGAAAAGTTTGTAGGCATTGTAATTTATCTATATTTTTTAAAAATTAAGTTTTTATATATTTCTAAATTGTTTTGATACAATAATGTTAAAAATAAATTTTTAAAAAAATAAAAATATTATTTTAATATATTTTCTAATAAAAATTGCTTTGAAAAACAATTTCCAGTGCATTTTTAAATATACACAGAATATATGTTTCGTATTATATAATTAATTATTGAGGTTAAAATTTAAAAAAGTTATAATTTATAAATTTTTTAACAAAATTTTAAAAGATAATTTTCATAAAACTCATTCAAAATTATAACAAGGTTATCTAAACATTTTTAAAATTATAGTTAAAAGAAAATATAGTTTTAACCATACCGCACCAGTCTCGAACACTTTCCAAAGACAAAATAAAGAAAAAATGAAGCCATGTCAATCAAGAAGAGATGCCATATCAACGAAGGAGCAATTAACCAGTTAGTCAGTCAGTCCCTTTGTTTCATGATGACATGTTATTTTCAACTGCAAATCTCTAAAAGGTAGCGCCATATCATCATCACGGTTTTTTCGTCTCCATGGATCCAGCTTTCTCATCTCAATCTTCTTTTTTCATATAACCAAACCATCTCCCTTTCTTCGTCACCATTTTTTTTTTCCTGAAATTTTATACCTCCTATCCTTTCTGTTTTTACCAGAATGGCCAGAAGCTCACTAAAGGTTTTGGTTACTGGTGCTGCTGGTAACTTCTTTTCTTTTCTTTTTTTAACTCTTGTCATAGCATATTCTTTGTGATAGCCTTTACTTCTAAGAAAACGTGGAGAAAGTTTTGAGTTTCTTTAACATGAATTTCGAAACAAATGGAGAAAGGGAACCCGGAAAACCACATGGAAACATTGCTTGGTGGATGTTTTCTTCAGACTGTGGAGATCTTTATACTTATTGCATTTTTAATTGATAGGCCTTGTCTTGTACTTTTTTGCCTTGTTATGGAGGTGTTTGTGTAGATTCTTTCTTTCATTCATCATGCTATATATTTAAGCATATCTTGGCGGGTAGGATTGCTCTATCTTCATTTCAACAGGAAACCTGTTGTTCTAGAGAGATGGATCATGCTGTATTGCTTCAGAAAATTCTTGTTGTTTCATTTATTGTTGCCCTTTTTTGGAAGATAATTAGATATATGTGCAACCTCCTTAATGTAGAAAAAGAACCTGTGAGGGTTCTTGTAACTGGTGCTGCAGGCAAGGCTCAAATATTAAATATTTCATTTGGATTTTATTTTCTTCAATTTATTATCTTTCTTTTGTCATTAGTTAAAATTTTGTAGCAATCTGACTTTACAATTGATTCTCTGGACATTCAGCCTTTTTTTAGGCCAAGATGGCCGTAAAATCCACGTATCATCTTTGGAACATTCTTACCTTTTCTGCATAATTAGATCATATGAGTAATTCTTGTTTAAATTGCCTGTGTGAATCTTCATGTGGCTGAAATCAATTGCTCCCCCCCCCCCAATTAATTTTAAGTCTAACCATTCCAAGTCTCACTCTAGTTTCATCTCACAGGGCAAATAGGCTATGCTATTGTTCCAATGATTGCCAAAGGTGTCATGCTAGGCCCTGATCAGCCTGTAATTCTTCACCTGCTTGATATTGAACCTGCAGCTGAGGCCTTGAATGGGGTCAAAATGGAATTGATTGATGCTGCCTTTCCTCTGCTCAAGGGTATCATACCTTGTAATCTGGTGCATATTAAGGTGTATTTTTTCAATTCTCTTTGAGATTTCATAAATTTTGTATTGTATCTTGCTCAACAGGAGTTATAGCTACTACGGATCCAATTGAGGCTTGCATGGGTGTCAACATTGCAGTCATGGTCGGTGGCTTTCCTCGGAAGGAAGGCATGGAGAGGAAGGATGTGATGTCTAAAAACGTGTCAATCTACAAGGCTCAGGCTTCAGCCTTGGAGAAGCATGCTGCTGAAGATTGCAAGGTGGGAAAGCCTTTGAATAGCCCTGTGGGCTGTAGATTCTTTCTTTTCTCTCTCTCTCTCTTTTTTTTTTTTGGGGGGGGGGTGTGTTCACTTCTATGTTATATATTTAAGGAGTTTGAGATGGCATTGACCTTAGGAAGAAATAGGTATTAGAGAGTGACGCCTGACTCTCCTGCGTTGACACATTTCGTTGCTTTTGTTTTGCAGGTGCTAGTAATCGCCAACCCAGCTAACACCAATGCACTCATCCTGAAAGAATTTGCTCCTTCAATCCCAGAGAAAAACATCACATGTCTTACGCGACTTGATCATAACAGAGCATTAGGCCTAATATCTGAGAGCCTAGATGTACAAGTTAGTGATGTGAAGAATGTCATCATCTGGGGAAACCATTCTTCAACTCAGTATCCAGATGTCAACCACGCGACTGTACGGACCAGCAGCGGGGAGAAGCCTGTCAGAGAACTTGTCTCTGATGATAAATGGTAATCAAATAAGAAGTTTATACCCTCTTTAATATTGTATCATTTCCATATGCTCCAAATATTGTCAGCTCATTGTATTCTTTGGATATATATGCTTCACCAACAAGTTTTCCTTGTCTTAGGTTAAATGCTGAGTTCATCACCACAGTGCAGCAGCGTGGTGCAGCCATTATCAAAGCTAGAAAACTATCGAGTGCATTGTCTGCTGCCAGCGCTGCTTGTGATCACATACGCGATTGGGTTCTTGGGACACCCGAGGTTGATTCTCTTACTCGGATATTTCTTGATCTTATAAAATTTATAGTGAATTCACATCTGGAAATTGATGTTTTTTTTTCCAGGAAATTATAATCGGCCAGTGGTCCCTTTTGGCTAATTTATCTTGTTTCTCCTTGTATCTTGTTTTCAGGGAACATGGGTTTCCATGGGGGTATATTCTGATGGATCTTATGGGATTCAACCTGGCCTTGTATACTCTTTCCCGGTTACCTGCGAGAAGGGCAAATGGTCCATTGCGCAGGGTAATCTCTACTTCCTTTTACTTTCTCCTATTTGTTTCACGCTTTGTATGGATCTATTCTGATTCTGTCAACATTTTCTGTGAAATGATCTAAACTCTAAGTTACAGATAGTAAATTTAATTTTTAGAGAGGAACAATTAAAATCATCCCATTCATATCTCATTAGAGACTGAGTCCTCTTGTCATGACAATGTCAGGACTCAAGATTGACGAGTTCTCGAGGGAGAAGATGGATGCAACAGCAAAAGAGCTTGTGGAGGAGAAATCGTTGGCCTATTCATGTCTCAACTGATCATTTGTATGAGGAGAATAATGAAGGAGATCGCTTTTAACTTACCTATGAAGAATAAAGAGAAAGCCCTTTGGCGTTGTAATTTCAGACGATGAAGGAGATACTTTAGCGCCTCTTATCCTATTAGTTGTGTTCTGTTCTTTTATAAACTTGATTCAGTGTCTAAATTTATCCTTTAACATACTATTGTAGTAATATTATTACACTATTATGGAAAGAAGGCCACGATAATCCATTACAAAGACCCAAATAAAATCATGTACACGATCAGTGGATCTGTGATTCAAGGGCATAAGCTTTCTCTACTGGTCTCTCTCTAGCATTTTATTCTGCGTTCTGTTTGGTTCAGATCTGCAACGATGACGAAGGATGCAACCAGGATTCTGCTCACTGGAGCTACTGGTAATCTCTGCTTCGTTTATGAGTTGCAGTTTTTCAATGGCCTGATTGGTTGCTGAGAAGAACGTAGGGAGCAAGAATGATAAATTTATCTTTCTATTCCTGATTTTAATCCATTCTTAACCTAGATTTAGAGCTTTAGGGTGTATGATCATTGAAATTTCCAAGGGATCCTGAAGAAATTTAAAATTCCTTTTTTTTCAAACTTATTTGTTCCGGTAACTATTGAAGGACAAATTTTCAGCTTCAGAACCATCAATTTTCTGGGACAGGGCAAGTGGGCTATGCTCTTGTTCCAATGATTGCAAGAGGGCTCCCGTTAGGCCCAGATCAGCCTGTAATTCTGCACTTGCTCGGTCGATCTGCCGAGTCCTTGAAAGGGGTGGAAATGGAACTGATTAATAAACGTTTGCCACCTTTACTATTGTGTTCTAATCAGATTTTCAAGTCAAGCTAATTGTTCTTGGTGGTGCGGATTTAACAAAATTCTTTCCCTTGAGGTGGTAAACACACTTAACAAGATACTACAATGCTCTCGTATGTTGGGAAGCCAGGTTTAAAAGGCATCTGAACTCATTCTTGGATAGATTTGCTTTTGTTTAGATAATCCTTGAAAGACACAACTTAGGGGTCCCACGCTAATGCGGCCCAGACTGAAACCCCTTTTCAACAAGATAAAAAATGTTCAGTACTGCTAGCATGTTTAGAAAATAATTAACATTAGGGTTTAAACACAACTAAATTTAATGAATTAATGAATTAAATTTAGAAAAAAAATGATCATGATAACATACAGAACAAAAAAATACTAGCAAAAAATAATAATTAAATCTTAATTTCTAAATAATATTAAAATATAAAATTATAAAAAAAAAACAAACAATTCGAGCTAAGCCAAATTAATACGTTAAACTCACAACCTTGAACATAATATCAAAATAATTTTATATAAAACAAATAAAAAAATACAATGTCTATTTTCCAACAATTTAAAATTTAAAGAATGAAATTAAAAAAAAAACACTCACAAAACCCACAACCTATAAAATCTAATTTTTAAATTAACTCAATGTTGAGAGGTGAAATTGAAAAATACTTTATCTTAAAATAACAACTTAAAAAAAAATCTCGAGCCAATCTACGCTAACTTGTTAAATCGACAACCTATATCATAAAACTAAAGTAACCTTATAAAAAAAAAGTGAAGAAAATCACGAAACTTAATTTCCAACAAAATAAATATTAAAATATGTAATTAAAAAAATTAATATAAAATAAATATAAAAAAATTGAAATCAATTGAGTTCAACTTTCATACTAATGACCTAAGTAATAAAACCAGAATTACCTAATAAAAAAATTACAAAGCATAATTTTTAATTAACACAATGTCAAAAGATGAAATTAAAAAATAAATTAAATTTTAAAAAATAACCTGAACAAAATTAACAAAAATAACAAGGAATAGTATTTTACATAAAAATAAAATCACAGGACATCTTTAAATTTTTTATAGATCAATGCTAATCTCAAGAAGAGGAACGAGAGAAAAGAGAAGAGAAGAAAAATCTTTTTGTTGAAGCCTTACAGTATCGATAAACGCTGCCTCATTAGAAAGGTTGTGCCACTTCCAATACTGTCGAAAAAAGTAGTGTATAGAAGCCACAGATGGCAATTTCCTTCACCTATTGATATGTATATTGCATTCACTAGTCAATTTGTTTTTATTCACTGACTTCAACCCATCGTATTTGTTTTAATGTTAATTTTGGTTTTTTTAACACTTATTATTTTACATATATAGAATCTTATTTTATCTTTTTAAATTGAACATTAACTAAGCTCTAAAACTTTTTCTTGATATTGTAAAATCTTTATATATAGACAATTAAAACAAATTACTAAATCAAAAACTAAGCACCATAAAATTTTCACTAAGTCAAATCCCAAATAAAACTCATGTAAGAGAATCTAATTAAAAAAAAAAGAGAGAGAATATGAATTCATCCCTTGATTATACACATAAATCCATAATATTAGTAAAAGTAGAAAAAGAAAAAGAAAATAATAAACATTTGTTCAAGCTTTAAATTTAGTTCTTAAAGCTTTAATTTTTTTAAATCAATGAAAATTATAAATATTTTATTAACATCATAAGATCGTTACACGTATGAATAAAAGATAAATCACCAAGAACAATTATAAATAAACATTTTATTAAAAGAATAAATAAAAATAACACAAATAATGGACAAAAAAAAAGACAAAAAGAAGAGAAATCATTGTGCGAATCCGAATCCACATTGATCTTTCATAGACCACACTCTATTATTATTTTTTCTTAATATGGATAAAGTTCTTCCAAATAAATCCCATAGTAATTTGATTTGTTATATGAATGTTTCCTTTCTTGAACTTGGTGGATGCAAAACCGTAACACATTAAATGTATTTAAAAATGTGATAAAGGTCGAAGTTTATGCATGGAAATCCATGAGAAAAACATGAGAAAAACCAAGAAATACTAATTTTTCGTGGGTGATGTTTAAGCATAATTAAGTTATACTTAATTTTAACTTTAATTTCTATCATATTCTTTTATCATTTTTCATTCTCAAAGTTATAAAATCAAACCACTCTTTTATTTTTATTTTTTATTTTTTTATGTTTTACAGCCATAGCCATACAGTATCCTCGGTTAAATCTGGAATTACAGAAAACTATATCCACTTCTTCCCTCGCGTCCAGGAAAGACTATCAACGAAAGACCAGGGAATATATACGAATTTTACTTGTCAGACCAAGGGTGTTAGAGAGATTGCAAAAGAACTCTTGCAATGCTTTGAATCTTAACCATCGAGAGATTCTTTGATCATTTCCATACCAGTTTTCTCCACTTTTCCCTCTCAAGCTTTGGTTTTCTGTTTGCTTTAGTGTTTTATCATTTGATCTGCAACAATGCCAAAGGATGCAGTCAGGATTTTGGTTACTGGGGCTGCAGGTAATCTTCCGTTTTTATTGATCTTTTTTATTATTGTCGAGAAAGATATAGGGAGGAGAAAACAACATCAAAATCATTCTTCATAATGTTTTTCTCATAATTTTCTTAATTCTTGTCCATTCTTACCAAAACAATCATGAACAAATTTTTAATTCTGTTTTTTCTTCTTCTTTTTTTCTGAAAATTATTTATGGAAACCAAATCGATGGAATAAGAAACGTAAAGTTGAACTTCCGAATTATCAATTTGGACAGGGAAAATAGGCTATGCTCTTACCCCAATGATTGCAAGAGGAATCATGTTAGGGCCAGATCAGCCTGTAATCCTGCACTTACTTGACATTCAAACTGTTGCCGAGTCCTTGAAAGGGGTGAGAATGGAACTAATAGATGCTGCCTTCCCTCTTCTCCAAGGTATAGCTCTTAATTTTGAGGGTTAGTTTGATGTAGAATTCACCAGCTGCTGCCGTCAAATGCCTGGCATGAGTGTATTGCATTTGTGATTCCATAGGTATTCTCGCTACCACGGATGTCAATGAAGCTTGTAAAGGTGTTAACATTGCTGTTATGGTCGGTGGTTTTCCCTGCAAGGAAGGAATGGAAAGGAGAGATGTGATGCATAAAAACGCACCAATCTTCAAGGCTCAAGCTTCAGCTTTAGAGCAACACGCTGCTCCTGATTGCAAGGTTAAAATAAGCAAGGAATTGACTTCAGTCAATTGCTGTCATTGTAATCGAAAGGTGATGTCTTTTACTGCTTTTCTTTGCAGATCCTGGTGGTTGCCAATCCTGCAAACACTAATGCACTCATTTTGAAAGAATTCGCCCCTTCAATCCCTGTTAAGAATATCACATGTCTTACTAGACTTGACCATAATCGAGCCCTAAGTCACATCTCCGAGAGGCTAAATGTTGACGTTAGAGATGTAAAGAATGTAATCATATGGGGAAATCATTCTTCAACCCAATATCCAGATGCCAATTATGCCACTGCCACCACCGACAGCGGAGAGAAGTCTGTCAGAGAACTTGTTGCTGATGATCATTGGTAGGCCGAAGTTCCTCACCTGCCCTGTTCTCGTTTCGTCGAGGATGTATAAACTTTGTTGAAATACATGTTTTGAAATCATCCTATATTCGCATTCTACTCGATTACCTACAGGCGATATGTGGTCTAATGTTTTTACAGGATAGATTCTGAGTGCATCGATTCAGTGCGGGAACGTGGTGCTGAAATCATCAAAGCCCGGAAACTGTCAAGCGCATTGTCTGCTGCAAGTGCTGCTTGCGACCATGTACATGACTGGATTATTGGCACTGCCAAGGTAGATTCCTTGGACTTGTATATGGTGAAGCTGGTGCCTGTTTTTTATATTGCTGCCTGTCAAATTAATTTCCTTTCTTCCTTTGTTTGCATTTTTAAATCAGGGAACTTGGGTTTCCATGGGAGTGTATTCTGATGGTTCTTATGGTATCCAACCTGACATCATCTACTCATTTCCTGTTACTTGCCAAAAAGGAGAATGGTCAATTGTGCAGGGTAAGTTCTGTGTGCATCAATTGGCACAAGAATGGCTAGATTTTGGCAAGATTGGCAGATCGCTAATATTTATATTTTCAATAGTAGCTCAAATTAGCTTGGATCTCCTGAGTTTTGTAGTACCATTTACCACTGTAATATGGTTGCATGACTCAGGCTACAGAACTCCTTGTCATTTCAGGCATGAGTGATGTTCAAAAGAATGTCAAGTCATTCTGTACTGATTGTTGAAACCTTATTCTTTTAATGGCAGGTCTCAAGATTAATGAGTTCTCAAGAGAGAAGATGGATGCAAGCATGAAAGAACTAACGAGAGAAGAGTCTTCGGCTTATTCATGTCTGAATCAAACATAAATGCACTCTTCTTTCTGTATTTGTTTTCGCGGTTTTACTTTTTTTTAAAAAAATTAATTTTTTTATTTTTAAATTATTAATATTAAAAATAATTTTTTTTTAAAATAAACACTAATCTTATCAATTATTTTTTTTCCAGCTAAACGAAGCTCGTAACTTGTTTATAATAATCTAATGGAAAGGATTATTTCTACCGCTAAAAGTGTAATTATAATTTTTTAAAAATTATTTTTAATATTATCATATCAAAATAATTTAAAATAATAAAAAATTAATAATTTAAAGCAAAAAATTTTTAAATGTTTTTAAAACTCAAAAATAAACAATCCTATAATATACACTTGTCGCCAAAGAGTAAATGCTTTGTTTTGTTTTGTTTTTCAAATAAAATAAAATAAAATAAAAATAAAGCTGCTTATTATTCCCGTGGGTGCTGTGGTGTACAGTGAAACAAATTGCTGCGTCGTAATGAATCACCAAAATTTTTCTAGGTGTTGGGTCAAATGATAAGTAAATTTTTTTCTCCAAGAAAAGGATGTGAAAAAAAAGGAATATAATAAGATATAGATAGAATGAAGTAAATGGCTCAATTTATTCTTATATAGCCAAACAAGTGTGTAATGCATCTTTACATTTTTAATTATATCTATTATGTTTTTGTATAATATCTATATTTTAATATGTTTTTTCATCAAGTTTTTCCATTTAATTTGATGAAATTACGTTTTTCATTTCTTTCAACACTTCCTTGAATTATATAAGTGTAGATGATTCAATTTACCCTTGTCTAATTGGATATGTTTTTTAATATGTATTTATATGTTTAATTGTGTCTTTATTCTTTTATATATGTTATTTAATTCTTCAATATGTGTTTTAAAGATGTAACTACTATATTTTAATTTAGATAAAAGAGATTTTTAAAAAATATTTTAAAAAAATTAGATACTAAAAAGATAGATAAAAGTAAAAATATAAAAAAATATCAATAATTAATTTATTTATATAAGTATTTATATGGATTAAAACTCTCTGTCAAATATATATTTTTTTATGTAGAAGCCAGTTAGAAGGTAGTTAATTCATGTTAACGGATTAAACCATGAACTTTCTTGATCTAAGAGGGTGTTTNTGTTTTTATCGTAGGATTGCTTTTTTTTAAAAAAAATTATTTAGAAAAATATTAAAATAATATTTTTTATTTTTTAAAATTATTTTTAATAACAACACAAAAAAATTGAAATGAATAAAAAAAATTAATTTTTTTAAAATTTTTTTAAAACACAAAAACAAACAACTTCTTAATATATAAATTATACAAGTAAAATAACATAAGACTAGCTATTGCACCTTTGCTTTATTATGGGAGGATAAGTTTCATTTTTAGTACAAAATAAAAGAAATATGCATGTTCTTTCAATACATTTTTTTATATAAAAATATAATTGTTAAATTGAAAATTGATGCATATATTAAATTAAATAAAACAAGAATACTTTAAGCAAATAAATAAATAAGTAAATTTGTTTATAAAAACTAAAGATTAAACTAGAAAAATAAAAAAACAAATATACATTAAAAAACTTAATTTTATAACACAAATCATATACCGATGATAGTCTATAATAACTTTTTTTTATTGAAGCTAATTTTTTATTTAATAAAAAAATAAAAAAGACATGCTTAAAAATAATTGATAAAAATCAAGAAAAAAATTTAAGTAATGCTAAAAAAAAAGGCCTTTTAATATCATATAAAAATATTGAGATTTTATTAACTAAATAGAAAATAAATTGTATAAAATTAAAAAGGAATCATCATGAAAATTGCCAAAAAAAAAGCCAATAAAATATTTCAATAAAAAATCATTATTAAAAAATGAAATCTATATAAAAAATAAAATAATATAAAAATAAAAAATAAACATAAAAAATCGATCACGTGAGCCTAATCAAAAAGGCCCAGCAAATCAAAACTTAAAAAAGCTTAAATGTGTGGGACTTCCAGCATCAGGTTGAGTTTATAAACTTTTTTTTTTTTTTGGAAGAAAAAAAAGTTCTTTAAGGGGTGGCGTGCATAACGTATTTAAAAATATAGTTATAATTATTTTTAAAATAATTTTTTTATATTAAATTATATATTAATAATATTTTTTATTTTTTAAAAATTATTTCTAATAACAGTAATGCAGTGTAATTTTTGGATTAAAAATAAGTTTTCAAGTAAAAAATAAAATAATTTTAAGTGCCAAAAAGTTTTTTTAAAAAAGAATAAGCACTTTATGCATTATCTATTTTTTTCTTCTAAATTTTAGCTATTATAGTAATTAAAAAACTAATGATAATATTATTTTTTCTTTAAAAACTTATTTTAACCCAAAAATTAATCTCAAACACTACATAATATATATACCTTAACAAACTTTGTGAAATAATAAAAAAAATTAATTTAAAAATTCAAAATCAAATTAAACAAATTTTTTTTTAAAATACTTTTGGCACTTAAAAATATTGTATTTTTTTACATGTTTATTATTATTTTTATAATAATAATAATAATAATAATAATAATAAGATTTTGTGTGTGATTGGGATTATAATATAGGATATTTTTTAAAATAGATTTTTACTGAAAGCTATAGCAAAATAATTATATTTTTATTTATGTTCAATATAAACATATCAAAAAATACTAAAAAAATCGTTTATTATTTTTTCAAATATACTTTTAAAAAAGTATCCAAAAACATAAACAAAGTTATCCCAAGCACAATCTGTTTGTTATTAATCTTCAAAACACTCTAAATCCCAAAACCCCAAAGCTCATTTCTCCCACACGGAGAGTCTTGCACAGATGACTGGTCCTCCACCCGCTCGAGCAAACACTGCATAGCCTCCACCGAGTAAATTCTCAAACCCTAAACCAGGGCTTTTACATATTCTCTTATAACCCCCCCAAAAAATGGATGAAGGAATGCAGCAATTCCAGCAAATCCTAATCGAGCTCGAAAACGAAGCCGAGCATCTCCTATTAGCTCGAAATCAGGTACACTTTAAAACCTTAAAACCTTAAAACCTTAAAAAATTATCTTTGCTAATTATCCTTTCCAAGAATTCACGTTGTTTTATTTTTATCAGGTGATTGAAAATGATAAAGAGAGGAACGGGAACAGAGAAGCATTGACAGCTTTAAGGAAGAGAGCCAGGACTACAAAAACTAGCATAAAGTCTCCTTTTGAGTCGATAATGAAGGATATTGGGAAGTCGGGATCAAGGACTGGTCCTTTAGTGAAAGAAATTTGTGGGACTTGTGGTAATCATGACGAGAAAGAGAAAACTTGGATGATGTTTCCAGGAAGTGATGTTTTTGCTTGCGTTCCATTTCATGCTGCTCACACTATCTTGGATAAAGGTATTTTTTTTTTATATAGTTTTTTTAGTTAGAAAATATTGGGTTTTGATTGCAAGAGAATTACATGTTTATGATAGGTTTTAATTTGATGATTTGTCAATGTAGTGGAATTATTAATCGTGTTGGTTTAACGCGTGCAATTATTAAGTGGGTTTTCTTTGTCTTCTGGTTCTGTTTCTCTGCCGAGAACACGAGGGATTTTAGGAACATATGGTTTGGTTGACATTTAAATTGGATGTAGAAGACACGTGGGAGATCTTAATTTTTTGAGAAACTCGTATTTGAAGGTCTTATGTTGCCTATTCTCAATGAGGACTCATATGGCTTGTCCTATTGGGCCAAAAGATGGGGTATTTTTCTGTTTCTGGAGTTAGCAGATTGAGAGTGGATTTATGCCTTGCACCATTGCTCCAAGCTTGTTTTAGAACTTTGAACCCTATTTCAAGGAGGAACTATTGCTTTATGAGAAAGGGTTTATATGTAGACATTTGATCTGATATTTATATGATTTTCCTTGTTCATGAAAAACATGTACAATGTACTTGGACAAGTATGATTTGTGAAGTGTTCATCATGTGATGCTCTGCATAATGTGATGTTCACTTGATTTGAGTTTTTTTCTCCATTGAGAGAGAATATGCAAATTGTTGCAAGGTGTCTCAATAAACTATTATTTTCAGTTTTTGTGCTTAGTGGAGAAATTCCGTTGAAAACATGTTATGGTTAGCCTCATGCTTGAAACTTTGCATGTTAAATGTCAAATGAAATATAAAAGCTACCTTCAATTGATGAAGATTATGAAACTACGATTCAATTGATGAAGATTATGAAACTACGATTCCTGGAACATGATTGATCATTGATATAGACTCTTACCGTACTATATTTTTCTTTCAGCAAATTTCAATGACAATTCCTTAATCTTGTGTTTGCTGTGGCGCAGATCAAGAACGGCTTGAATATGAAGCAAAAAAACTGCAAAGCTATGTAAAGGAAAAGACCCTTCTAATTTCAGAAAAAGGCGTGCTTGCTGACATGATTAGCCCTGGTGTGCTTAGGTCCTTAGTAACCTTAACAGACAAACCAAAGTAAACTAGGCTTGTAAACTTAACGTGACCTGTTCAATAATGGTTTCGCAAATGCTGTGTGTTATCTCTCTAGTTTATCTTTCCATGTTCAGTTTCAACTCGGACAAGGATTGAGCTTTATTTCAAATTATGTGCCTTTAGTCGGAGTGTTCATGTTTAGCTTCAGTTAAATGTTATGGTGGCTTCCAGAAATCCTTTCTTCTGAGTATTGTATCTTGCTAGGCCACCAACTGCCGCATTCTTCTTAATATCTTGATGGTCCAGCTGGGAATATGCAAATGTACATTTCATCCTAATTTCATTCGACTTTATTTCTGTAATCAAGTAAATTATGAACATATTATATGCTTCAACACATGGATTATTAAAAAGAAAAATGAATGGTGTGTTATACTTCAGTTTTAAAATGTTAGAGAAATAAAAATGGGTTCGCGTGTTTTGCAGTGGGTGTTCCCCTCAGCTTCCCCACTCTCCTCTCTCTGAAAACTTAGCATGCGTAAGTGCAGATATTGCATCGTGATAGTCTAGGGAAAAACTCTTTTTCTGGTTTGGTCACTGAAGACGTTACTCAATAGTTCTGATATGAACTCGTATAACATTTTTGTTGATCTATAATGGCTGTGATGATGCCCCCCATATAGCGTTCTGTTAAATCTGTAATTGTTTCTCCTATATGATAGATAACAGGACCAAGTTATGGCCTTTTTTTTCATATTTTTTTTATTTTATTTTAACTCATGCTTTCCAATTTCATTGTTTGAAATTTGATTTAATTAAATTTTAGCCTCTGTAATTTATTTGTTTATAGGATTTTTCACTTGTTTTAAAAATAACTCAGATTATTTTGAGTTTTTTTTACTGGATTTATCTTTTTGAAAAGATTTTTTTTAAATTAAATTAAGTTGATTGCCTATATTTATTTTTTAAATTTTTTTATCTAATATATTGCTATCTTTATTTTTTTAGAAGTTTATAAGGTAAAAAAAAAACATTTATTTCGCAGCTTGTTGTGAGGTAAAAGTTTATTTTTTCAAACTCATGTTTTTTTTTAATATTTTATTTATTTGAAGATCAGTTTTTTTTTTATGATTTCTATATGTTTTTCACTTATTTTAAAAATCACAAGGGTTATCTCATATCTTTCTATTTATTCTTTATTGTTATTTTAATTATAATATTAAATTGGTGGTCAATGGTCTAGTCAGTTAAATTACTCAAGTTGAATATATATATATATATATATATTTTAAAAAATTGGTCTTAGTTGTGCCATAACAGAAGCCACCATTTTAGATTTGATAGAGTTATTTTTTTATATTTTTATATGAAAGTTTTTTCTCCCATTTCAAGCCTCCAATATCTGGTTAGTTTGAAT
The DNA here is from genome assembly GCA_015708895.1 of Populus ilicifolia. NCBI lineage: Eukaryota > Viridiplantae > Streptophyta > Magnoliopsida > Malpighiales > Salicaceae > Populus > Populus ilicifolia. The sequence goes on along the minus strand of SRLM01000119.1, from coordinate 3,142,932 downwards.
AAAGTTTCTAATTTACTTCAATTTGAATTTCATGGTATTATGGTATATTTATGTTCCAAATAAAGAATTTTTACAAATTAAACATAATTGATTGTGGTCAATTTAATGTATTCGCTTTTTAATTTATTTTTTTAAATACCATCTAGTATATGACCATGCAATGTTTTAAATTTTTTATATCCATTATAAAAATTATAATTTGATACATGATGTAATGAATAAATTTAAAAAAATTATTTTAATATATTTCAAAAAAAAAAAATACTGCTAGCATGAAATCTAAAACATCAAACGCCCATTTATAATGGACTAACAACAGCTGAGGTATAGGGCCAGACTAAACTACGCCCAGTTAGAGCCACTAGACCCTACCTAGAAATATTATCAGCCCAACATGACCCAAATCAATTAAAATCTGACGGCTGGGATTAGCTTTCCGATACATCAATAAAAAATAGGGCATGCCGCCTCATAGTAATAAGCCTTCGAGAAGAGAGGGAGCCGTCTTCATGCATCTTGTGCCGCAACAATGGGTGAGCAAGCATTCATCTCCTTCCAAAAACACTCTTAGATTCTGCTTTGTTTCGACCACCTTTTCGTTTTCAATCCTCAGCCCTCTGTGTTGTTTCTGAGATCTTGTTTGTTTATTTAGTTAGAAAATGAGATTGATTTGTTTTTAGCATGCAATTTGATGAACTTCATATTTTTGATGATATCATCGAACTACATGATTGATGGGGTTCAGTTAGCTTTTTAAACCATGTCGAAAACAGAAGGTTTTAGACAGGGTTCGTGATTTAATCACTGTTTTTTTCATGCACTTGAAATATGAAATGCCCTCATGAAGTGGCGTTGCTTTCTTTCTTTCTTTTGGCATTTTTCTGGAGACTACTAGAGGGAGAATAGAAACGCGGGGTTCGGTTATAATTTGTGATTTTTGAATTAATGATGAGTGTGGTGATGTATAGGGGCTTCCAAGTATGTTCCGGAGCTGTGGTAGTTTCATAATCTTCATCAATCAAAGGTAGCTTTTATATGTCATTTGAGATTTAACATGCAAAGTTTCAAGCATGAGGCTAACCATAACATGTTTTCAACGGGTTTCTCCATAAAGCACAAAAGCTGAAAATAACTATTGAGAAACCTTGCAACAATTTGCATATTCTCTCTCAATGGAGAAAAAAACTAAAATCAAGTGAACATAGAGCATCACATCACATGATGATCACTTCACAAATCAAGTAGAAAAAGATAAAAAAACTCACCTGGGGTGGTAGTTTTTATCTAGTGAAGACAAGCCATGCATGATAATCCATATTATGCAGAATAAACACTTCACAAATCAAGTAGTTTAATCAAGTGAAGATAAGCTTATATTATGTAGAGCATCATATGATCAATATTTTACAAATCATACTTGTCCAGGTACAATATATGTGTTTTTTTATGAATAAGAAAAATCATATAAAATATAAATATTAGATTAAATGTTACATATAAATCTTTTCTCATGAAGCAATAATTGCTCCTTGAAATAGGATTCAAAGTTCTAAAACAAATTAGGAATATTAGTACAATGCATAAATTCACTCTCAATTTACTAACTCCAAAAATAAAATATCTTATCTTTTGATCTAATAACACAATTCATATCAATTTTTGTTGAGAATAGACAACATAAGACGTTCTAATAAAAAAGTAAGATCTCCCAGGTGTCTTGTGTAAATGTCAAGCAAACTATATAACCATATGTTCTTAAAGTCGCCGAGAACACAAACCAAAAGTCAAACAAAACCCACTTAATTATTCGCACCTCTAATTTATCAGACAAGAGGACAAATAAAATGGATGAGGAATGCAGCAATTCCAGCAAATCCTAATCGAGCTCGAAAACGATGCCGAGCATCTCCTATTAGCTCGAAATCAGGTACACTTTAAAACCTTAAAAAATTATCTTTGCTAATTATCCTTTCCAAGAATTCACGTTGTTTTATTTTTATCAGGTGATTGAAAATGATAAAGAGAGGAACGGGAACAGAGAAGCATTGACAGCTTTAAGGAAGAGAGCCAGGACTACAAAAACTAGCATAAAGTCTCCTTTTGAGTCGATAATGAAGGATATTGGGAAGTCGGGATCAAGGACTGGTCCTTTAGTGAAAGAAATTTGTGGGACTTGTGGTAATCATGACGAGAAAGAGAAAACTTGGATGATGTTTCCAGGAAGTGATGTTTTTGCTTGCGTTCCATTTCATGCTGCTCACACTATCTTGGATAAAGGTATTTTTTTTTTATATAGTTTTTTTAGTTAGAAAATATTGGGTTTTAATTGCAAGAGAATTACATGCTTATGATGGGTTTTAATTTGATGATTTGTCAATGTAGTGGAATTATTAATCGTGCTGGTTTAACGCGTGCAATATGTTTTGCAAGTCAAGTTTAAGGCTATTACGTACCCCAGTAAAACTTGTTTTATCAAGTTTTTCGTTGGTGTAGTGTTTTTTTATTTGTGGTTTTGTCTGATAAATTAGAGTTGTGAATAATCAAGTGGGTTTTCTTTGTCTTCTGGTTTTGTTTCTCTGCCGAGAACACGAGGGATTTTAGGAACATATGGTTTGCTTGACATTTAAATTGGATGTAGAAGACACGTGGGAGATCTTATGTTTTTTGAGAAACTCGTATTTGAAGGTCTCATATTGCCTACTCTCAATGAGGACTCATATGGTCCTATTGGGTCAAAAGATAGGATATTTTTCTGTTTCTGGAGTTAGCAGATTGAGAGTGAATTAATAAATTGCACCAATGCTCCTAGCTTGTTTTAGAACTTTGAACGCTATTTCAAGGAGGAACTATCGCTTCATGAGAAAAGTTTTATATGTAGACATTTGATCTGATATTAATATGATTTTTCTTGTTCTTGAAAAACCTGTATAATGTACTTGGACAAGCATGATTTGTGAAGTGTTGATCATGTGATGCTCTGCAAATATGGATGGTTTATCTTCAGTAGATTAAACTAATTGACTTGTGAAGTGTTCATTTTGAATAATGTGGATGGCTTATATTCACTAGATAAAGACTACCACCCCATGTGAGTGTTTTTTTCCCTTTTATTTTTTTTTCTATTTTGAGAGAGAATATGCAAATTGTTGCAAGATGGTGTCTTAACAACCTATTATTTTCAGTTTTTTGTGCTTTATGGAGAAATTCCATTGAAAACATGTTATGGTTAGCCTCATGCTTGAAACTTTGCATGTTAAATCTCAAATGACATACAAAAGCTACCTTCGATTGATGAAGATTATTTAACTACAATTCCTGGGACATGATCGATCATTGATATAGATTATTGCCGTACTATATTTTTCTTTCAGCAAATTTCAATGACAATTCCTTAATCTTGTGTTTGCTGTGGCGCAGATCAAGAACGGCTTGAATATGAAGCAAAAAAACTGCAAAGCTATGTAAAGAAAAAGACCCTTCTAATTTCAGAAAAAGGCGTGCTTGCTGACATGATTAGCCCTGGTGTGCTTAGGTCCTTAGTAACCTTAACAGACAAACCAAAGTAAACTAGGCTTGTAAACTTAACCTTGCCTGTTCAATAATGGTTTCGCAAATGCTGTGTGTTATCTCTCTAGTTTATCTTTCCATGTTCAGTTTCAACTCGGACAAGGATTGAGCTTTATTTCAAATTATGTGCCTTTAGTCGGAGTGTTCATATTTAGCTTCAGTTAAATGTTATGGTGGCTTCCAGAAATCCTTTCTTCTGTGTATTGTATCTTGCCAAGGCCACCGACTTCCGCTTTCATCTTAATGTTGGATTAGATCATGATGTTCCAGCTGGGAATATGCAAATTGTATATTTCATCCTAATCTCATTCAACTTCATTTCTTGTAATCAAGTAAATTATGAACATATTATGTGCTTCAACATATGGACTATTAAAAAGAAAAATGGATGGTGTGTTGTTGATATCTTTTTAAAGCTTGAGTGCGTGCAACTTCAGTTTTAAAATGTTAGAGAAATAATAATGGGTTCGCTTGTTTTGCAATGGGTGTTCCCCTCTGCTTCCCCCCTCTTCTATCTGAAAACAAACTTAGCATGCGGAAGTGTAGATATTGCATCATGATAGTCTGGGAAAAAACTCCTTTTCTGGTTTGGTCACTGAAGTCGACACTTAATAGTTGTGCTGTGAACTCGGGTAACATTTTTGTTGATCTATAATGGCTGTGATGATGCCCCCATGGAGCGCTCCGTTAAATCTATAAATTTTCCACCTATATGATAGATAACGGGACCAAGTTACGGTGTTTATTTTTCTGGAGTTTCTTGTATGTCCAATAGGGTCAGTGCCTGGTTCAGTGACAAAAGGATTGGTCAGAATAAAACTTGAAAGCAGCCAACTGCAGGATAAAACTCTCCATCTCCTATTATTGTCACCCTGTTTGGGGTTAAAATTTATTTATTTTGTTTGAAATTTTAAATTATTTTCATGTATTAGTTTTAAAAATATATTTTTTTAATAATTTAAAAATTAATTTCTACTGTAATTGTAATTTTAAATGCTTGCTACGCGAATTGGATGTCAGAAAAGAAAGCTGGGACCAGATGACTTTTAAGAAGACTTTAACATGGGTTCCGTGCAGCTGTACGCAAATAGGTAACCCCCCCCCC